>JAPDOI010001108.1:0-223075 GCA_029168955.1 Aplectana chamaeleonis | reverse complement strand
CGTTCTGAAGGTGAACAGCGGACATGTGAATGAAGCGTACCCTTACAGTTTACCGCAATATTAAAAGGACGCGATAGTGCAGTTGCCGTCACACACTAAAACTACGGTAGAAGAAAAACTGGCTCTTTAGCCCAGTTTCATTATCGATCGACAGCTCCGGCTTATTTTCTGGGTAAGTCTGGTTTTTCTTTTTCACCCTTGCTTCTGCTTCATTTTTGTTTCTGACTTTTATATTATTGCGAGTAGGGGCTTTTCTTAGTGTGCGAGAGAGAGAAATTTGCCGTTTTTTCGATTTCAAAACATAATTTTGAAAAAATAAACACTTCGAAGCCCGAACGCAGATGATTTCCCTCGGCTGCCTAAGAATATCCCTATTCGCAACATTTAAGCAGTCAGAATTTAAGAATAAAACCTTGGAAAAAACAAGAAAAAAAAGAAAAACCGTCATTCACTCACAAAATCAGGTCTGCTGTCGATCGATAGTGAAATCTGGCAACGAGGCCAGGTTTTGCACACTAGTTTTAGTGTGTGACCGCGGCAGCAACATGTCCTCCCTGAACATTGTGGTAAACTGTTCCTCCTTGTCAGAGTTTAGTCTAGTGAGATGGACAAGGCGCGAGCGAGGCAGGACAGGGCTCTCTACACACCGAGGGAGAATTTGCCTCATCTTTTGCGGCTCTAATTCCACCTCGGGACCACTTCTCTCAAGGCGTTGAGTGGCTTGACGTTTCCAAAACAACAAAGAGCGAGACAACTCCTCCATCGATGTGTACTCGTGCTTATCTGGACCGAATTCCGGTCCGCCAATTGCGTCTCTGACACGCTTTGCGGTCGCATGCTCCGGAGTCAGAAGAAGCTTCCAGCGCCGCAGCCGCCGATCTGCTGACTTCTTAGGTGGATTTGGAAACTGGAAACTAAGAAAAAGTTGGAGAAAATTGTATAAAAAGCCTCATCGAGTCGGCTTTTGGCTCTAGAAATCCAACGCTGACTCGAGCGCGCGTGCGGCCGCAAAGCGTGTCGAGACGCAATTGCGGACCGGAATCTGGCCCATATAAGCACAGTAGACAGTCCCTGTCTCGACGCGATCATTGTAGCAGACCGTGTGGCCGTTCGCCACACCACCGGCCAGCAGGTTTTCTATCGCGCGCGACGATGTACAGATGCAGCCCTGTCCGTTCACCAGACTAATTACCACAGGGGTCCCTACAGCCGTTTTTAATTCGAACGGTGGTACAGTACCACTCATATTCTTTTTTTTTTGTAGAAACGGTGTTTTTGGGCGCTGTTTTCTTCCACACAAA
Source organism: Aplectana chamaeleonis (assembly GCA_029168955.1). Lineage (NCBI taxonomy): Eukaryota > Metazoa > Nematoda > Chromadorea > Rhabditida > Cosmocercidae > Aplectana > Aplectana chamaeleonis. Next base: position 221,774 of record JAPDOI010001108.1, on the reverse strand, counting down.
ACTTAAAGGCTACGTCCGCGCAGGAAATCACAGTCGGTTCTTCCTTCTCAATCCAATGCTTGAACCAAGTGGAGATAGTTGGCAGTTTGAGAATGCTACATATTCATAATGCTATAGCCTCCTGAAAACTCACCGTGGTCTGAAAAAGTGTTTTCCCAGTCGATCATCTAGCACGAGGATCAGAAGCTCCTCTGACAGACTCCTGACAGGCCGCGGAAGTCTAAAGTTCCACATTCTTATTTTCGAAGAGTCCTCACGCTCAAACAGAAGTGTATTGAAAGCTTCTTGTTTTTGGAGAATCCTTGACAATAGAAAGGCCAATAGAATTATTGAGCCTGAGAAGTCAAAGAGGCTAAACCATTTCAGACGTCCAGTTTTCCGACGTTTATGTATTACACCAGACCCATCGGACAGACATGAAAAAGAAGCTGAATACTCCGGTATTCTCGATAGGGGGTTTCTCAAAAATTTGAATGTTTAGGGTGGCCTCTTGGCAATAGCAATGGAGTTTAACATGGTTTTTTGCGCGTACCCTGCCTTTAATTCAGTGCTGAAATAACGAGCCCTACTTTTGAGAATATTTGAGAAGTTTTCTCAATGAGAGCAATGCAGTAGTTCGGTGAATTGATATTTTGAATAATGCATTTTGTCGAAAATTGTGTATTTCGTCTTGGAAATCAGAGTACAGGACACAGGACAAATTTCCGTCAAGACTATTATCTATTCAGTTCACAGCAACATGTTTCGAGCAGGAAATATGCAATTTCCGATTTGATTGCTGAGGTTTGTATAGTTATTATATATATATGCCGTTGCGATAATATCGTTGAAAGAAATCTGAAAATCCTCTCAATATTTCGGTTCAAAATTTTTCACTATGCATACTTTACCTTCGAGCGAACATTTTAAATAGGCAAGGTTTTCTCCGCGCGCAGTGTCACTAAGTATGACTCCGCGAGGCTGGTTGAGCTAATGTTGTCCCTTTTCATATTCTAGCATATGACCCCTGGGGGCCCGAGAAGCTTTAGAAGTTAGGTCTCCGTGTGTGTGTGGTGGAAATGCGCGGCTATAGCTTGTCAGTTTCGACATTTATCATTACCGCGGGGCATGTTTTGAGACGTCGAAGCCTCATCCTCCCGGCCCCTACTCCGGCAGGGGCTGGGCTGGTCGTCCAGCCTGCTTCTTCTTCTTCTTTTGTTTGTTGTTGAAATTCCTCCGAACAACATCTTCCTCTTTTGCACCCATACGTCTCTACTTTTCTCGTCTCGAGATCGACTTGTCTGGAGATCATGACTTGCATGAGAACGTTCAAAGCACTTGTCAGTTGGTTCGCAAAGTTTTTTCACTGCCAGTCTTTCTGAAAAATAGTTATACTCTATATAGACATAAAGATAAAGACCATGATTAGTAATCCGAAAGCTGTCATCTTTCCTTAAAATGCATATATGTACCTACTTCCAGTCTTACTCCTGTAGTCAACTTTGGCAACACATTTCAATACCTTATACAGAAAACATTCTTACTTCATTCCGCGAGATGGCGGAAAAGAAACGCTAGTTTCCATGTAACTGGTCAAACTGCAAGAATCATCTATACTTCTCATTGCAGTCTTAAAGGCATCGTTCACGATCGATTTCGTTTTCGAGTTTTTTATGTATAATGAGAGCTCTAGTAGCCTATATAACAGCTACGTTGAAAAAACCGGGAAAAAATCTCCGAAAACCCCTTTTTCAGATCGAAAATAACATCGGCATGGATCGTGAAGAGACTTCGCGTTCACTGTTGAAGGTTGGCGCAAACTCGGTGCACCTATGTTATAGCATATGGCACCGAGTTTGCGCCAACCTTTAACAGTGAACGCGAAGTCTCTTCACGATTCATGCCGACGTTACCTTACTCGAAGGAAGAGTCATCAGAGATCGCTGTTTTGACCAACGATCTCACGATCAAATGAACTTTATCTTTCTTTCAAGTGATTTGTGGAGAAGAAAAGGTTAATCGATGTGTGTAGAAAAGTCATTCTTCATCGTATGGTATATTCCATCAACTTCCCCTCTGTTTTTCTGTATCAAATGTTGATCATTGATGATCACGGATGGTCGGCCTCTTTTGACGGAATTGGTGACATTCGACCTCTTTTATCTTTACAATGAGGCATTTTTGTCCGAACAAACTCTCCCTACCTAGGTGGGCTCAGCAAATCATTCGAACCGAAAAAAAAACGGTTAGTGGTTTTCAGCGCGTACGATGCCTTTAAAGGCAGTGTTGACGATAAATCTCGTTCTCAAGGTCTCGGTGTGACACACTAAACTGGCAGATGCTGGAGAGGACAGGGTCGAAGAAAGCAGCGAAAACTGGCCAGAAATAAACACAAACGGCTTTGAAAGCTCTCCCACTGCGCCTACCTATCCCGGTCCGCCCCCAATCGGACGAGCTTGTGGCGCCGCACACTTTTCGATGGCAAATTTCCAAGCAACTCTGCCGCAGTTAGCATTATCGATTCGCGCAGATTTTGCGATTAGCGCGCGCTTGCCGAAATCAGCAGGGTACATGATTCTCGTCCACGCCCTGAATTTAGAAACCGTTATTCTGACTGATTCTGAACGTTTTTCTTCCCTGTTTCTTCACTATTAGTTACCTCAAAACCACAAAATCCCATTTTGGGTCGAACTCGAGTGCGATATTCATCGTGAACACTGCCTTTAAAGGCACAATTCACCCTCAGATATGAATTTTGAGATTTTCGTGTAATTGTGTAGAAGACCCCTCCTATATAACACGTGCCAAATGCGAGATCTCAATTCCTCGAAATAAGCGTGGTATAAGCGACCACCACGAGCCCGACCCCCTTCGCTCACCACCACAGGCGCGACCAGGCCTGAGACAACTCGTCCATCAAATTTTCGCCCTCAAAATGGCGGCATTTTCAAGGAACCATATCTCGGTCCGTAGGGGGTCTTGGACGATTTCAGAGATACCATTGTTATCGGAGAGTGGCTCTCTCCAAGATGAGCATCAAATTTGGGAAAGGTTTTTTCGGGTGTCCTGTGCCTTTAAAGGCAGTGTCCACGATAAATTTCGTCTTCAGTTTTCCGCCGAAAATCGAAAGGCCGAAGTCTCATTGAGGCAGTAGGGGTGAAAGAACGAACAAAAACGAACCCGAAAGAGCTTCAATCGGCTCTTAGATCCGCTCGCGCTAGCCCTTTCGGCTCGCGGTCTAGTTTTCAGAGAAAGAGTTTGGTCCGCTTCTTCATTAGCATTGGAGCGCGAGCGCGGCTGAGTTTTAGCATTGGGGCGCATCTGCACACGCTGTCTACCTCAGGCTCATACCCGCGCAACTCATCCACCATTGAAATGTGGCTTTCAAAAAGAAGAGGTAATTTTGGATGTTTTGCAGCGTTTTTCATGATTCTTTCTTCACTGATGGAACAGTCAGACACTAAATCTTCGTTTTCTGATGAAAACTCGGAAACGATTTTAATCGTGGACACTGCCTTTAAAGGCAGCATACACGCTCGCAAAAGTTGTTGAGATAACTACATTAGTGGGGTCGTATGGGCCCTAGAAGAGCCCTCACGAAGTTGGAAGAGTTGAAAACGAGGTAAAGTGCCCGTATTTGAGCCGTATTGAGTCAAAAAATCATCCTTTCTCCGCCCACCGATACGGGCTCCGCCCCTCAATACAGATGTTCAATGCTCGATTACGGTCATTTTGGCTCATTTCTTACGCTTCTAACGTCGTAGGCGTTCCAGAAAGGGTCGTGCGAATACATTAGCGTCGTTATCCCAACAAATTTGTCGCTAGCTCCGCTATTTCAGCCAATGCGGTAAAACTCGTCCACTTCTGGGCCAATATAGAACGAACCGTTATATCTTCATTTCAGTTGATTTTTTTTTTTTCGTTATTTCTGAATATTAACAGCTTCGAATCCTTCGATTCATTCCATAAAATTGATATCATTTTTGAGCGTGTATGCTGCCTTTAAGTGCTGTATAGTGTGGCGTCGCGGAGCAACCATATCATGGGACGCCATATTGATAGACCGTTGCCATCTATTAACACGCCGGCCCAATAAGGTCGCGCCGCGCCGTGATGCCTGTCTGCATAACTCCTTAAGGGGTCGTTTATACTTCCGCCGCGCAGCGGCGCGGCAATAAGTGGGGCGGCGCGGCGCGCCGCGCCACTTGAGAAATTGCGCCACCAGGATGTATAATCGGGCTGCGTCGAATTTGCGCGGCGACGTCGCAGAATGACGTTAAACACAGCCTGGAGTAGCTCTGACATAACACAAGGCCGATTGTAATGTGTGATTTCTTGTGCAAAATTAACATCCAAAATTTTCCGTACCATAACACAGCACCCGAAGGCGGATAGAGTTCTCGAAAACGATTTCTCTAAAAAAAATGATTTCAAAAGCTAAAAAAATGAACTTTTCACAGCTCAGCCTACTCTAAACAACGCCCAGTTCCTTGGAAGGAATTAGGAGATGAATCAGAAGAACAAAATTGAGAATATGTACAAAATAACAGCAAAAGAAGCATACTATGTCAATGCGGATCGCACGCGGCCGCCGCGCCGCCTGTTTTATTCCGGCGGCGTCACAGCACTTAGGCGGCGGTCGCGTGCGGCACCGTTGGAAGATTTCGAGCAGAAAAACTCTAAACGCCTCGCGGCGCCGCTGTATTGCATCTCGCCGCGCCGCGGCGGAAGTATAAACGACCCCTATGAGTCGTTTTTACTTCGTACCCCAAGCGGCGCGGCGCAGTGCATTTCTGTAACATTGACCACGCAGCGACGCAAGATCGATATCACAGGATTACACTTCGCAGCGCAGAAAGTATTGACGACCTCTTATGTAGAGGGCAAGACTGAAGTGGAGGCTGCCTTAAGGCACTCCGATCTGGCGCGAGGAGACGCGTCGTGGCACTCACCGATCAATATTTATGAAAAAGCAAGCAGCTGATTATTCTGTTTGTTCAACTGTCTTTTCTTCTGTTTAGTTCTCTAGTGCTTTCTCCGGACAGCTAAAGCATCGCACACGCAGAAATTCATACTATATTTTCTATGTTCGTGAATGGGCGTTTTCCCTTTGACAATGATCATGGTAAAAGAGCCCTTTAGAAATCTCTACATGTAGAGGGAACAGGCGCAAAAAATAGTTAATATAGGCGTCCGAATTTGCTTCTGTGCCGGGTTGCAAGCTTTTTTTATGAGGTCGGGGAAATCAAATTGTGAGAGTAGATGACTTGTGGAATTTAGTGCAATAAGGCCTCCCAAATCTTGGAATTGAACTCAGCTAAGGGATTAGAGGTAAAGCATGGTAAACCCTGGAGTGTTTCTAGTGAGCTCTCGATTTCGATCTTCATATGCAGGTGGGCCCCTGCAAAATATAACTGGGAGCAAGGATGTTCTGTCTAAAAGCGACAAAGAAAGGCGAAGTCCAAAGCCTACTAGAGCTGCTCAAAGATGTCTCAAGCATATAATCGGCATGGACCACACTGATGCTGCGCGTTCCATATTGTGAGTTGGCACAAACTTGGTGCAGCTGGGAGCGATATCGATAGTTTTTCGTAAGGCCGGGATGATACCTCCCGCGACAGCGACAGTGCGTACCAGGCATATCGACTTTCGGTCGGTTATGAGGGGAAACATTGCGTCGCATTGCTCGTCGCCGGAAGAATGATCCCGACCTAACGGGCCACCCCACACGCTCGATGCGCGAGCTCCTATTTGCGGCGCGGCTTTCACGCATCCAGGGATTGACGGTGTGTTATAACATACGTGCACCGAGTTTACGCCAACGAGCAATGAGGAACGTAAAGTATCAATGCGATCCGCGGCGACTATATACAGCATATTTCATTTTTTTCACAAACTCTGTCCGAAAATGACGCCTAATTTTTTCGTCCCAATAGACTATTCTGTCTATCGATCTGCATTTATTTTTCAGTGAAAATCGTTTAGCAGTTTTATATGTTCTGTACCAATCTCATTTTCATCATTTCGCAGTTGAGTACTCGAAATATTTTTCTTCGCTTGGAGGGCTGTATAAGGTCTCACACATTGTGATTTTTTATCAGAACTCTCGCTTCCGAGTTTTGCTCTTCTGTATGCTTGTTCCGTCTCCCTATGACGGCTGGTGTCGATAAATTCTCACCAAAATGCCGCGTACAGTTGTTGGACTAAAAAAAAACATTAGCAGAAACTTCACCAGCAGAGGTGGGTGTTGCTGATGGGAAAGGAGATTCAGCATGACTAAGAACTCCTTTTCACTATTACTAGAGCAAATAGTAGGGTGTTCTTACGACTACCCGGAAGGTAGTCCATCAGGAAAACATGGATGTATGGACAGTTCTGGTGACCCGTTCTGGTCCTTTTCATGTAAGGCCATTTTCCTCCAGAAATTATAATTTTTATGGGTCTTTTTCGTATCTCTTGCTCGAAGGCAGTGCTCATCATTGAGGCCGCATCCTATTTTTCAATAGTTTTTCATAGGTAAGCAGACGTAGTAACAAATTACAGCTTAAAGCCCCTCACAAGACCCACAAGTTTCAGGTTTTTCAACCGTTTGAAAGACTCCCTTGTCTTCAATTCACACTACGCCTATTTGGTGTGTTTGGTGTAGTAGAACTCGAAGTTTTGCGGGAATAGTTTTGCTCGTTGACCTTCCCGAATAATCAACTTCTCTTTGCGTTTCTTCTAGCGAAAATTCTTCGAAACTGATAAGTTCCTAACGCGAATGTTTAGGAGTCAGGATCTCTTGCAATAAAGAGTATTCAGCAACTAATATTCAGCAACTACTCCCTTGAATGGAGAGCTCTTCTTCATTGAGGGCGACCGGTCCTATGCATGGGCTGATCCACACGATTTTCGCGCACTTCCTGCCCGTTCGCCGTAGTTTATTTCCTTCTTACCTGACTTGAGAGCGTTCGAATTTCACGTTTCTGCGGAAAATAGTTTTTTACTGTGAACACTTCCTTCAAGAGAAAGCCTTGGTCGTAGAAAACCTTGTGAAAATACTATACTGTCTTCTGCGATGCCATAAGCGATGTCATCGATGATTGTTGTATGCCTATGTCCTACATACACATAATGTACAGTCGGCATGGATCCTACTGAGACTTTGCGTTCACTATTGAAAGTTTTCGCAAACTCTGTGATATACGCTACAACACAGGTGCACCGAGTTTGCGCCAACCTCCAATGGAAACGCAAAAAACTCTAACTGGGATCCATGCCGACTGTACATATGCCTATACTCTTCCAGACCTGTTCATCATAGCAAAAATTAGCTTGATGTTGGATGCTTCTGAGTGGAACATATTGCAGTGTTTTGAAACCGAACTGATATTTTTCGAAAACAGGCTTTCTGCTCAAGACCCCAAAAAAAATGCGCGGAAGACGGGATTTCTTGGTTTGAGAAAAGTTTACCTCCTGTCATACCGGATCGCAAAAGGACTTAATGGGTTATGTCCAGGGGTGTGCGGCAACGGAATTTCAAATTTCGGCAAACGGCAACGGCAAACCCCAAAAATGACCGGCAAACTGCAAAACGGCAAAATCTGTTTTGTGCTATAATACACCAACATTTGCGTACAAGGGAGGGTTGACAACTTCAGATAGAGTTTCGAGATGCAATTTTAATATGTTCTAGGGGGGACAGTGTCCCAGTTTCCCATGCTCAGGTTCTGCTAAATGCCTCAGGCAGTCACATAAAGTTGAAAATCTGATCAAGGCCAGAGCGGTTCGGCCGAAGCGAGTAGAGCCGATTCAACGATTGAATTACCTTTGGATGTGTCTCAGAATAGATGTAGAAAATTTTGGTTTATTGATTCTGTTTAGATCAGAAATTATGCATTGTTGCCCAATTTTTGATCTGTTCTGAACATTCACAAAGGAAATTCAATCCTTAAGTCAGCTCTACTCACTTTGGCCGAACCTTTCTGGCCTTGCTCAAATTTGAAACTTTTTAGGGAAGGCCTGAGGCATTTAGCAAATTTTAAGTATGGGATATTGGAACACTGTCCCCCCCTAGAACATATTAGAAAAACATCCTGAAACTCTATCTGATGTAGGCGACCCTTCCCTGTTAGTCATGTCGTATTCCATGCAATTTCTGAGAGATACTATGAGCCTGACATTTTAATAGCCTTTACAGAAAGAAAAATCCTATATATCAGAAGCCACTTAAAAGCCTTAGGTGATCAGGAGTCACTACCAAGATCAACAAAGCTGTAAGCTATTTTCGGAGGGGGTGGGGGGGGAGGAGCCTGCTGCCTACGCGTCCCAGCCTAGTCGATCCGGGGAAGATCACCAAACCGTGAGCAAGCTTGGTGCAATGGGAGTGTACGCCGACCGAAAGACTGTGGAAGATACTGGTACCACAATTAGGGGCGAATAGAAGGGTGAATACGCGATGAATGGTCGGGATTGATGGCAAAAGACAGTTCACACCGCGATCAACAGCACGCGGTTTAGGGTATAACCGGAGTCACAATTTTTACTGTTAGTAGCAAGAAGTAGGCTCAAGGATTTCAATGTCGCTCGCCTTAAACCACCATTGAATCGTTACCCTTTTGAGGCTACAGGAATGGAGTGAGACTAGTCTAGTTGAATGCAGTGCTCACGATAAAAGCAGCCTTCGAATTTTGAAATCAAGAGCTCTGAGGGACATGTTAATCGAATGCACGGAATGAGGGGCGTTTGACTGGCACATGCGACGCGCGCGACGGGAAATCCGCTGCGCTGACTTCATCGCTGGAGCGCCGCGTGCAGTGCGCTTGCCAGCTGGACTGCTCTTGGGCTCTTCCCTTTCTGCGTATTCGGCCCACAAGCTGGCACGAGGCCAATTACAGCAATAATGAATTAAGCAATAAATTCATCCCGTAACTTCAGTTTGATTCTATCGCCCCACTCACCTCCCCTGTGAAGCAACCGAGGAAAAGGGTGGAGCGAGTACACCACGTTCAAGTTTCGGGCCGTATATTGCTCATGGTTGCTCGTTTTGAGCCGGTTTTCCACACTGTTGTTGCAATGGGTCTCGGACCCTTGGATTTTTGGTGAAAAGTTGAATGCGGTTTTAATAGTTGCCTTCAAAGATTTTTCATCTTTACACCATTTCCTAGCAAACCCAGCTCTGTCATAGAAGGCGCAGTCCAACCTCAGTATCGATTTTTTTGTTTTTTGCCTATCTTGAGAACGGTCCCACGCTGATTCCAAGGATATCTCTGAATTCGTTTAAGACCCCCTAGGAACGGAGTTATGACCCCTCAAAAATTGAGCTGCGGAATCATGGTGAACGAGTTTTCCTGGGCTTGTAACTTCCGTCATTTGCAACCTATGTATGCGAGTCGATCAGAATAAAGAGAGAGGCTGAGAATGAAGGGAAGAGCGGGGCTATTGATCAGAAATCATCTCTCATCTCACCACTATTGGGCTCGAAAGATCGTAAAAGGGGCGTGCCAAAGTGAATTCCGGGGGTGGGCGCCCCAGGGTGGCTTCCTCCTATATCTCGCTAAGTGTTGTACGGGGTGGGTCTACCTCACAATTAAGTGGAACTCTTAGATTTCGTCCCTGAGCCTGGACTGTGCCTTTAAGTCAACCTTTCATTTCAGCTAATGATCTCGAAATCGAAGATATTATTGACCACTGCCTTTAATGACTGCCTTGAATATTGTTCAACTTTTGAAAAGCCGGACAAAGTGTTCGATAATTTTCCTGTCCCAATTATTACCATCAGCCAACCAACCGACGAAAAGTGATCCTATATACACAAGTTCCCTCTAGTTCATATGTCTGAATAATGTTGCTTTTGCGCTACAGCTTTGATATGACTTGGTTTTGTAATCTTAGAACTTGCAGTAATCGGTATGCCTCTGAAAAAGTTTTTACTCAATTTTGGCACTTTTAAACGACTAAGAATTTGATGATCAAAAAGACATCTGGAGGCTCCCAAACATTTTAGAACTCGGAACGAACTCCTCTGATTACCCAGTCGAGATGTTTTCATAAATTACCGATTGAAAGGGTACAATTATACATTGAATGAGCAGGAACCAGAAGCTGGAATTAGTCAAAATAATTAATTGCAGCAGTTCCGAATCGCTGACCAACACAGAGGCTGCGGTGAGGGCAAATATTGTTGTTTCAACGAATTTTTGCCGAAAAATTGCCGTTTTAGACGAAAATTTCGGCAAACGGCAACGGCAAACCCAAAATTTGGCCGGCAATCGGCTTGAACGGCAATTGTACCGCAATAACCCCTGGTTATGTCTACTTTTATTCCTACTCTCAATCAAAGCGATTTCTCTCATTACTATTCCATTTCTATCTATTATAGTTAAAGCACTAAGACTTCATACCGATGTATCCCAGCATGGAATATCAAATATCTCTCGGGTATTCTCGGGATCGCTTTCAATTCGGAAGGACAAGCTTTTGATGCTATGCACTCCAATGAATCGTGACTTCTGAGCTTCTCTGCCGATATCATGCTGGAAAGCGCAATATCGCACTTAACGATGCAATCCATCCAATCCCGGACCCTTTTTTTTTTTCGAAAATTCCATGGGCACGTCTGTTCACTTTTCTTCCTGTGCGTTACCAAGCAGAACTGCTTTGGATTCAAACTTTTTTTTGTATGTTATGCCCTGAAGTTCTCTACTCCCACACTTCCGATTTTTTTCTCCATACCGACTTCGCATCTATGTTCTAATACCCTACTCTACGCAGGTTATGTGGAGATGATCCAGCCATGCCTGGCTCTACTAATTCTGGTGGGATTTGCAGCCTCGATGGGACCGTTGGTTCGTAATGAGAAACTCCACCACAGGGTGAGAGGACCATTTGCAATTTTCTCAAATTCAATCTTTCATCTCGAATATACTCGTATGCAGGCCTGTCACATAACATAGCATAACATTGCATAGCATAACATAACATATAACATAACATAACATAACTTTCCGTCGCTGTATTTCACCACAATAAACCAATAACATAGCTTAACATAACATAACATAACGTAACGTAACATAGAACAGCGTAACACGACATAGCATAGTGTAAAATACTATCATAGCATAACAATGGTGTCACATAACGTAACGCAACGGAACACAACACAACATACTCCGCCAACGCGTAGCTAGATGCCTCACACGGAAACCGGAGATGCCCAGGGTTTGGAGGCATCTAGTCTAATTTTGACACGGGAATTTACGTAAAATACGGAAAGTTTAGCCTCAGTTGGTGAAATTTTAGCTACGGCAACCGCATATTCTACGTAAATTCTCGCTACGGCACCCGCATATTCTACGCAAATTCTCGTTGCAGCACTCGGTCGATCGACCCACCCAGTCTTGATCCGTAATAGAAAGACGATCCCCGCTGCGATCGAGCGCAACGCCGTTTCTTCCCCACGGCCTGCAGCATACCAGCGGCCAAAATTATCCCTAGCAAGGTCTTCCAGAGAGCGACGTGGGGTCACCCTCCACGACCACCCATAGATTGTTAAGTTATCTGTGGATTGACTTGGCCAACACGGTTCGAACGGCATCCCTGTGTTCCGCGTAGCCAGCGCGGGTTTGAGATTGCATTTCAACACAGGCCGTCGTTCAATCCGCAGATTCTCGCTAAAAAATTATAGCGAGAATATACGGGTTTAGCGTCAGAGAGAGAGAGCACTGGCTCGAATTTAGCCTTTGTTTTTACGTAGAATACGCGCAGAATTTGCACCCTTGTAGCCTCAACACAAAAATATGCGGGTGTTAGTTATCGTAGCTAAAACCCGTAAATTCTCGCTACATGGAATGGGGCGGCGTTTCAGGCCGCGCCCTCGAAGGCATCTAGCTACGCGTTGGCAGAGTATATGTCTCAGCAGACGCGTTATAACTGAATATTACGAAGCAATAAATGATAGCCTAGCGTAACCTTACATTACAATTAACATAGCGTAGCGTGAGGGATCTTTTATAGACCTCACCGCGAGTGCGGCAAACGCGTGACGGACAAACTGAGCGATGGACTATGAAACTTTTCATAGCGCGTGACGCGTAAGGGGCCGAATAGACTCCCGCGGCTGAAAGGCGCGGCAGCATGCAATGGAGGGGGATCGATCGTGCGGGGCCGCATATTAGAATCCTCCATCGCATGCTGCCGCGCCTCTTAGCGGCGGGAGTCTATTCGGACCCTGAAGGGCTCTGCAGAGTTGCAGCGACCGGCAGCACTTCGCTGAGCGAGACGGGGCCGAAACATGACGCGGCATTGGAAACCAGGACCTCGCAGAGTTGCAGTGAGCTTGCCGTTGGCGCCGCTATTCTACCATTGCGTACTCACCAATTAATCCGACGGCAGATTTTTTCAGTAGCTTTTGTTTTGCTATGCTTTGTGACTTTAAAAGTTGCTATGAACAAACTCTCAAAAATAACAATTATTAAAGGCAGTGAAGTGAAATTGTCAATTACGTTTACTGAAGTGATTAGGCCTTCACACGGAGATTTCAAGACAACAAAAATAGTAGTGTTTACGGGTAGTCGCATACATCACCACTATATTGCAGTGTAAAAAAAGAAAAATTGGAGCTACAAATCAAAGGACCGAAACCGGATTCAGTCTGGAAAATTGTACTCTCTGAAACATTTTCAATGGATTTTCTCTCAATCTCAGCTAAAATTTCAAAAAGGTACGTCTTCAGAGAATGGATTTCTCGAAGGAGCCAAAAAGGGAGCTTGAATTGATTCATGTCGACGTTCCTCGCCGCGGCAGGGAATAGTCCTGGCCATTTCCTGCAGTCGCTCGCTAACGGCGTCGCTCCGGGAATCGCTGCTGTCGCGGGGGCGGAAGCACTCTGCGAGGTCACCCGTCGCCGCTCTCGCGCGACACGTCGCTGCTCTCGCCCGCTACATGGCGTCCACCATTCCCCAACTTTGCCTTGCCGCAGCGGAACTCGCCGCGCACCAACTCTGCGTGGCCCTTAAGCCGCCCATCCAGCATCGCCGTGGCGACGGCGATGCCTGAACCACCATGGCGGTTTTACCATTTTTATCAATACTTGGTTATCAGTTTGAGTCCACTCCATCATGAGTAATTCAAGGACTATCCTACGCCACCGTGAGGGCAAAAGCAAGCCTATAATTGCTATGCATGGCTCAGTTGAAGCACAACTTTACCCCGCGACGCCATAGCGGTACCGCCGAAGACTTCATAGTTTCTTCTCACGCGTGCCTCGCAGTGAAGCGTTGCATATTTCATCGCTCGTCCCGCGCGTGCGATGAGGAAAAGAAAAGATTCCTAACGCGCCATTGATTACATCAGATAGCGGAACATGGTGTATACACAACACGACATAACGTACCCCACACATATCATAAGGTAGCGCAATACAAAATAACACACCAAACACAACATGGCATACCTTAACACCATATGTAGCTTATGGCAACATTAAAACGCAGAACATGACATGACACTGCATAACACAACAGGTCGATTAGAGTCCCGCCACCGATAGAGCGGCGGCAGGCAATAGAGTAGAATCGATCTTGTGGCACCGCATGGTCGATACTCCTCCACTGCATGCAGGGGGGCCCTAATCGACTCCTTACGTCGGGTAATTTAACACATGGTTTGTATCTTATCTTTAGAAAGCCGTGTTGCTCTCACGAGCGGAGCGGTTGTCTCACCATTTCTACAATTGCAATTTCTCAAAAACAACCACTCCACTTCTATGATAAAGCTGTCATAGTAGTATCGCGGCTTCCCCCCAACCAGAGGTTGACGATAACACGATAGAAATGACCCTGCGCGATAAGCCGTTATATGTACAGCTTAGTTTAAAGGCAGCATACACGCTCACAAACATGGTTGAGATAAGATCATAAATGGAACCGCACGGCCCCTAACATGTCGTTAACGGCGTTTGAAGCGCTAAAAACCATCCAGGTTGGCAGTTCTCGAGCATTCCCGTCTCAAAAGCCTGTGGAACCCCACCCCTACGAATAACAGAATGAAGAGTGAGGAATGTGGAAACATTTGATCATTTAGAGCGATAGCACTATCAAATGAGAGTCTACGAGAAAAGCAGCTTGATGTCCCTGATTATAACTTGTTTACATACCGATTTATTCCCATCCACTTTCGAGAATGCCGCTCTACTCCGGCTGGCTCCTAAAATGGAGCGTTTCAACAGTGGACAGACATGTTATATTCATGTGAATCAACCCGTTTCTCTCGTAGACTTTCATTTGATAGTGCTTTCACTCTAAGTTATCAAATGTTTTCACATGCTCATTTCTATAGTGGAGTCCACCAAGAGTGTCTCATTTACTTATCAATGAGAAGCGGTCGATTGGAGATCAATGAACATGAAACTCGTTGCAGCACAACCGCTCTCGCTGAATTAGTATCAAGCGTGCTGGTATGGGATTCATGCACATTGATCCCCAGCCGACCGCTTCATATTGATAAGTAAATGAGACACCCTTAATGGACTCCACTATACATTCTGTTATGCGTAGTGGTGGAGTTCCACAGACTTTCGAGACGGGATCGCCCGAATAATGTCGCACTGGATGGTTTTCAGTGCTTCGAAACTCGTTAATAACATGGTTGAGGCCGCGCGGACCCACTTATGCTGTTATCTCAAATATGTTTGTGAGTGTGTATGCTGCCTTTAAAGGCAGTGTCCGTGATAAAAACAATGTCTGAATTTTTGGTGGAGTTCGGCAGCTGCGGGATCTAGCGCAATCATAACGTTGAAAAAACTAAGAAAAATAAGCTCGGAACGGTCCCCTACGGCCCCAAAGTTGGACACCCGTCAGCTCGTCACACCCCAGATGCACTTTCCACGCCCACCGTGTGAACAAATGAATGCTTGAGATTGTGATATAATGTTTTCCGATCAATAGTCCCGTTCTTCCATTTATTCCCAACTTCTCTCTTTGCTCAGGTCAGCTGGCATACACCGGCTGCAAAGACGGAAGTTACAAGCCTCGGACAACTCGTCCACCTTGCTTCCCCTAGCTCAATTTTTGAGGGAACATAACTCCGTTCCTAGAAGGTCTTGTACGATTCCAAAAACATCATTGGAATCAGCATGGGACCGTCTTCAAGATAGGTGGAGAAGCAGAAAAATGATTCTTATCGTGAACACTGCCCTTAAATAACATGATATAATGTAATATGATATGACAGGATATAACAACAACTTAGCATGAACAACATAAAATATTTATCATAAAATTGACATAACAACAGTACATGCATAGCAAAGCAGTTTTGAACATTCATACATGTTATCGGAACCAATTTATTCTACACACCTGCTTTATGTATTCATGAAAAAAATGAGCTTTATTTCAAGCACTGGCGCTGATTTACCTGGCACACAAATACAATCGACTATAGGGTTGCCAAAAGATATAGATGTCATTGTCTTAGCAACCAGGAAGATGATCACCACTCTTGCATTGGTGTCAACCAGCACCTCTTTCAAAAGTTTAGATCATGAATTTTCAGACTGTTCGCCGGAGCGTTCGATCCTCCTCCAACAAACCTCCTCGAAAATCAGACGAGTGTCCGCCTGACAAGGAGCTGCGACATGATTCGTCCGACCTAAACCACTCCATCAGTGAAGAGGACGATCCCTTACCTCCACTGCCAGCGGAGCGTATGCGCCGCGCGTTTGGACGCAATGACTATCTACTGCCGGAAAACTTCAAAACCCTGCGGCGATCCGATATTCCTGTAACTTATCGGTTGCACGATGATCTGCTTCGATATTATAGGTAAGTGAGGTACGGACTCTTTTTGTTCCACCCGCGGACCTTGGCTACAGCCTGTTGTGTAGGCATCGATAACTGCCGGTCCGGAATTTCCAAATTTTTAGTTTTGTTGTGCTGGCAAAGGAAATGTAATTGAGTTATGCCTCCGGCTGTTTCTTGGAAAGGGATCAACACAAAATGAGCTCTGCTCCTCATGTCGTGAAAGTGCCCTCAACATACTCGACGATTGGAGCTGAAGTGCCCTCTGGCTCGAGTTCAATCGGTGCACCCATAATGAGGGCTTGGGAAGACCAAGGATTCATATGAGAGGTTACATAAGGTTGTTTTTTGAGGACAGAGAGTCAACCCAATCGGTTCCCAATTCATTTATTACTGGCGACCCCAAATTGTTTTCTCTCTTTTTTTTTGCTATAAAGGTTATCTTCAGCAACTATTTACAACTTTATAGAATTGGAGAAAATGACGGATAAGGTTCAGAAACCACATGTTTCTCAGCTAGTTAGAATCAAAGCTAACTAAACTCAGAACGTCGGAGGGCCGTGTGCCCGGGAATTTCCGACCAAGGGCGAGCGGCGGGGGCCATGTTTTGCGAGCGGAGAATCATCAGGCGCGAGGCGGGGGCGCCACCAAATTTCGTTAGCTCGGTCCTGCAGGGAAAATTCGAAGGAAAACATGTTCGCTCAGGCAAATCGTATTACACGTTGAACGCTAGAATCAAACCCGTGCCACATAGGGAGCACAATTTTATGGTAAGTTCACTGCAGGCAGCCTTGAGTAAGTACTTACATCATCGCGCACTTCGCGCGGTGGCAGTAAGGTAAGTTCCCCAGTCTATCGAATAGACTTGAATGGGACACCCACCATGGGGTTTCGAAAATTTTGGAGAAAGGTAGAGCACCCGCCCAGGGTGTGAGAGAGGTGGTTCCCGCAGATCGTTATACAAGGAATCAATCATTTAGGCGATGACACCGCGGAAATGTTCTGCCTGGGCCCCGCGCCCTTTCGCGTGGATGTCCGGGCTTCGTGCCCATTATGAGTCATGGGGCTGGGGCGGGGACCTGTTGGGCGCCAGGCGCGGAGGGGGGCCCCGCCTCGCTGAGTGGTGGGTACGGGGGCGCGGCCCTCCGACGTTCTGAGAAGGGAAGCGATGAAAAAAAAAACTAGAAAAATCTTAAATGTGGTTTACGCCTTTGTGGTATTGGACATTGATTAGCTTGGAAATCTGCCAGCATACTGGGGCGCGATACTGCACTGGAGCGCGATATTATTTGGGTGAGTCCCTCGGAACCCGATTCCCTTGTCCCTAGATCTATACCAATGGTATAGTTTTGCAACACGCGGTCCCGCCGCTCTACACAGCGACAGCGACCGCCTCTCGCCCTTTAAACCTTTAAATCGCACAGCGACAGCGACAGTGGCAACGACATGAATTGGAACATTTGCAGTATGTCAGCCCTCCACGACACGTCGCAGCTACGGACACGCGACAACTGTTCCTACGACGGCCAGTGTCATTGCTCCGATGCTGGTCCCACCGCGATTTCTGCTAAATGCCATGACTGTCGCTCTTGAAAGCGACAATGCATACCATTGACCTTATCAGTATGGTTTCCGGTCGATCACGGGTGCATGATAGCGTTCTACCCTTTACTCCCTTGTATGTACCGTGGTATAATCGTTCATGAATCCAGCTCACGAACTCTTTCCACTTCGTTATGCTCTCCATCTCTGTCTCGCCAATCCGGTGACTCTAAAACCATAGATTAATCGCTGATGAATTCAAACTTTGGTCTCACTATATTCGAAGTTTGAAGGGTTTGATTCGTAATGGCATCCAACTCTAAAACGACACGGAGCCAACATTATTTGTCATCGGTTTTCGACTTTATTCTGAAAACCACAGCTTCTAAAACGTGTGACGTGAGCCAGTGACGTGAAGCATCATTTCTCATCTTCATATAACACGTTTGCAGATGGACACTTTTTCTTGTTTCAATCCTAGATTCGCATGCAGAATACGCATGAAGAATGAGACATATTTAGATTTGTTTGTGGTTGACTAAAAAGTGAGTCGGGTAGGGACGAGGAATGCGAGGAAAACGATTTTGAAAACCTCGTATGAAGATAAAATCTCTACCAAAATGGTTGCATAACAGATGAAGAATGATAAAAAACAGTCATATACAGTCGAAAATGATCGTAATGACAATTTTGGTTCTCTTGACGGCGCAGCTTGCGCTGGCGCAAACTCAGTTCACAGATGTTGCAGCATACCTGCACCGAGTTCGCGTCGAAGCAAACTACGCCGGCAAGAGGGAATCAAAAGTGCCTATGCCATCCGTGCCAACCGAACAAGGCCGCGTAACTGCAGTTTTCACACCCCCCCCCCCAACGAGGTTCAGCGTACTTCGGGATATCTAAACCAGTAACATGTCACCCAAAAATATAAAAACTTTAACTAGGGACTCCCTTACCATCTAAAAAAGGGCATTTTCATTGCTCCACAAAAAGGTCACCACGAAACCTTTGGGGTGCTCAGAAAAAAATTCTTCGGATTCGGCTCAAAACGTTCAGCCTGGGGTTATTCAAAACGCTGAAAGCGAATCTGGGGTCTATCTGCCGCTAGACTTAGGGTCACTGTCGGTTACGGTCGGCATAATGCCTTTTAACTGGCGTTACTTTCCTTAATATTTTGAAAATCGAAAAAATGGACCTTAAGTTGGTGTTCAGCTCCCCAAATAACACCTACACAGAAATTTTGAGACAAATCCGATACTTTGACAGAGCTAACGTACACTTTACCGCAATTTCAAAAGGTTATGGTGCGGTTGACGTGGGTGGTGGCCATCGTGTATCAGCACTCCTAAGCAGGCGGGAGAAACAGGGGAGGAGCGAGGTTCCTGATTGGACGCAACATGGGCTAGCCCCGGCTGTAGCGTCCAATCAGGAACCTCGCTCCTCCCCCGTTTCTCCCGCCTCCTCAGGGGTATTGATACACGATGGCCACCACCCGGTTGACGTCGACACACTAAAACTATGCTGGTAAACCTGACACTGCCAGATTTCGTCATCGATCGACAGCACATCTGATTTTTTGGTTAAATACGGTTTTTCTTTATTTTTCAAGCTTATTTCTGCTTTATTTTTCTTTCTAAATCTTTTAATATTGCCAATAGGGGATTTTCATAGCGCGTGAGCGTAAATTGCGGTTTTTCTCAATTTTATAGAAGAATTTCAAAAAAACACTTCAAAGCCCGAACAAACGGCTAATTCCCCTCATAAACTAACAAAAGCCCTTATTTGCATTATTAAATGAGTCAAAGACGAAATTAAAGCGGATGCAAAAAAGAAAAAATAACAAAAGCCGTAACTCACCCAAAAAAAATCAGCTGTGCTGTCGATCGATGACGAAATCTGGCTAAGTGCCAGGTTTTCCACCGTAGTTTTAGTGTGTCAACCAAAACCTCACCATAGCCTTTTAGCATTGCGGTAAACTATATACCCACCGTTGCATATCATAATCCAAAGAAAATCGATAAACGGATCACGGATTTGTGTTGAGAGGCCCTAATATGTGGAAGTTTCAAGGTGATTTTTAGGTATCGTAGCATTCTCGAGATCGTCAAAGGTCGCGTTTGACCGGCAACATTTCCCCCATTTCGAGATTCGGACCAAATCAGGGGTAATTTTCGAAATATTGACAAATGAGCCTCATATCCGCAGTCAGCAGCTGAAACAACCCCTAGAACACGTTTTAAGCTTAATCCGGGACACTTTTTTGAACACCCTAAAAATTGCCATTCGTGAACCCTTTTTTTTCCTTGTAAAGCTATAGAAATACCCTCTTTTGGAAACTCGTGTGAATCTATGAGACATTTATGGGATTTGGAAACAAAACATCAGTGCTGTGTCCCATACCTACAACTATCAAGACATAATCTTATTAAAGCCCTTGGCGAAGTTATAGGATAGGTCAGAACAATCGAATGAACTATACTGGATAACCCGTAAGATTGTAGATGGAACTCTTTTTTTTCTCTCACACACCTCCGAATTCGCGAGAATCCGTGGTTCCTCGCTCTTTCAATATCAAAAGAGTAAGATGCCTAGATTATTGACCACTCTCACTATGTCTGATTCAAAGTTAGGCTTGTTCAAAATGCATTGGCGCGATTAAAATCGCGGCAGATGCGAGTTCTCATTGATTCTGTACGTGTCAATTCCATTACAGAACGAATTATTCTTTGTTCCTTCGCGTGCGTGTGCGAAGCAAGGGCAGAGACAATAAGAGAGTGTGGGTGAGAAGAAGAAGTGGAATACGCGCGCACCCACACGCAAAGGATTCTCGTGAACTTTGCTTCAAAAAAAGGTTTGTTTATGGCTACGTACACATTATCCTTGAAGGAGACAGACGTCTGCAACCGCAGAAAACGCGGCGTGCGTCTGCTCGTAATCTATGCTTGGGGTTGCATAAATTTGGTTTGGCATGGCTTTGAGTTAGCCAAATGCTTTTGTAAGGTTTGAAAAATGCTGCCATGTCAATGTCAACAATATGCTTCCGGGTGTGTGGGGGGGTTAACGTGAAGGGTTCCGTCATGCGAAACGCAATGTTTTTGAATGGGAGAGGGAAGGAGGCTGAGAAAATCTTCAAAATTCTTTTTTTTTGTTCGTGAAGTATTTTGTAATTTTCTCATTTTTTTTATTTGAAAATTCAAGAAAAAAAAACGATCAAAAGAAAACAAAAAGTCTTTGAAACAACTACGAAATCAATGCTCAACAACCAGATTCCAAAGTTCTTGCAGCTTATTCTTCCTCTTCGCGATTCTCGATTAAAAATTCATATCTGTCAGGTTCAGCATTGGAATACCTACATATACATGTACTATGTTTGGTTTTCATTGCAAATTCTATTTCTCCAAGATTTCCATTCTTTTAATATTCTGATTCTTCACACTATCGTCCATTCAGGGCAAGCCGGAGAACGCATGCATCAGCGAACACATAGGGGCAAGGGCGGTGGCGAAAAGGTATATTCCATCGGGAAATTTGAAGCTGGTGGTCAGCCACTTATTCATTGCAGTTATTCTGTGGTCACGTATGCCGGTGCGAATTTCAAAAAGGACTTATAGTGAGCCTTCGACTTACCCCACCGTTGGAATAGCAGCACAAACCCAGCTGGTCCGGGCTCAGGCGGGATGTCTCCCCGTCGGGCATTTGCATATTAATCTTGCCTCGAGATTGTTGGCAACGTGCAAATTGGTTTCGATGCGATGCCTGTCCGTCGACGTGGCCACACTTTGATCGACCGAGTGACGGATGGAATCAGACCCGAGCAAACGCCAGCATGACCTCCTCCGGGAATCCACGACCCTTTCAGCATCCGGCCCCTTTCGCACTTCACTAATAGTCCGCGCCAGCCGCATTCTCAGCTGAATCCATTCTCTCGTAGTCAACGCTCAGAGGGCTCAATTCGAGACAAAAACACGGGCCATTCGTCTTCTTCTTCGCGCTACTTGGGGTGAAGGTGGCCGGCCAGCCGTTCGAATTTCATCCTCGCATTCTGGGAACAGCCGATGTCGGTCCAGTCGATTGGTGATGTGAAAACGGCGGGGAACATTTTGTGCATGTAGCAATGATTTATTATTATTCGGCAATATCCGTCTGGTCGAAGCTTTCCTGTTGTTGCCCATGTCTACGAGACAAATTCGATTATGGTTCGGCCGATTGTCTTAGGAGAGGGGACAAAATACTGGGCGGGTTTCCAGCGCGGCTGCTGGAGGAGATTTCTGGCCCATTATTACTCGAAAAATAATTCAATCCGCCTTACCCCAAATGGGCTTCTGCCCGTTTCTAAGCTACAAGTGACCTTTTTTGTAGGCTTCCAGGGAAGATGACATCACGCCGGACTTGTACTAGTTCCGCTAGGGACCTAGAGAAAAAGGGCAATAGGCAAACGTGAGCCAGTGCAAGGATACCTTGATGACTTCTTCCTCAATCCCTGAGAAGCCACTCTAGAAGCAAATGTTAACCAAAGTATGCCTCTTCTGGCACGAAACGTGATCGAAACCCTCTACGAAGTATCTTCGTAGCTCATCTGGTAGCGATTTTGGTTAATTAGTTATTTTTAGTAAGCTCCATGAAAACTAGGCTCATCGTCCACTTCGGAGAAGATTTTGAAAACCCTTGAAAATTTAAGACTTTTGAGATCAGTGGAGGTGGACTCCACTCCATTCGTGGCTAGAGTTGGAGATGGAGAGTCGAGCATCAGCCAATAGTAGAAGAAGTTTATGTTGAAGAATCAACAATTTCGGCAAGGTGTCACAGATAACGGTAGAAACGCCAGAGAGGTCAGAAATTAGAGAATGGGTTGCTGCCAGCAGCCGACATAAGCATGGAATTGCCCCGCCTTTACAGTTCGCATTCCACTCGAGACCACTTCGTATGGATGGAGCAGCCTTATGTTTCAAAACTGAAAAAGTCTGGTCAATTTTAAAGTCTCGCCGAATGGGACAGTTCGCTTACACACTATTTGTCAACCATATCTGCTAATCGATTTACAGCTGCCAGAAATGTCTTCGAGACCGCCGCTTGACACGCACGCCGACGGATTGGACGGACAGTCTCATTCGGACTGACCCTAAATTTTTGTGTACTAAGACCACAACCCTTTGGCCTCCGTGGCCTAGAATGTTGGTTCTTGTCGGAGGCGCGTCATTAAAGTATCTCGCCATTTTTGACGATTATGTATAAGATTTTATTTAATTTTCAAGTCACATCCCCAAAATAAGTCGTGATCAGATATGTTGAAATGCATGATATTGAATGAAGTAATCAAGGAATAAACCTCTATTGAGGTCAAAGCTCGTAAACAGTCTATGTACCTCCGAATGAGATGATTTTTCGATTTGAAAGGTATGCATCATTTGTGAAAGTTTTTTGGGTATTTCAGTTCAAAAAGCATTTCATAAAGGCTAGGAAGGCGAGTGATGGCCTTTTTACTAGTTATATTGAAGCCGACTCCCCTGGGCTGCTTGTCAAAATTTTGCATTTCATCGCGCCTCGTTGGTTCTCTTAGTAGCGAACTCTTCATCCTCAAACCCTCACGCGTAGTTTCGTTGTGGTAAAGTCGGGAGCCCGGATATGAAGGCGGTACAAAATTGAAAGTCTTCCTAATTACTTTCACAGACCTTCTTTTTTGAATTTATTTTCTTTCTTCTGTCAGTCTGGAGCAAAAATGCGGTGGCCACTGCCATGGTTCAAAGGCAGTATTTACGATAGATATCGTTTTTGAGCTTTCTGTGTGGAGCACTACGCTGGCAGATGCTGGAGGGGTTAGTTTCGAAGAAAGCAGTGAAAACGACCCAGAAACCGATAAAAACGGCACCGAAGTGAAGATTCCGTTAACTCAGTACGCCTGCTTAGCCCGCTCCGTCCCCCGTTTTGACGAGCTTGTGATGCCGCGGACGTTTTTGATGGAAAATTGCCAAGCAACTACGCCACGTCCAGCCTGATCGATTTGCGGATATTTCGCTCCTGGAGCGCGCTTGCTGAAACTAGCAGGGGGCGTAGTATACGTACGTTAGAAACCGCTTTTTTAGCTCATTCTTAGCGCTTTTCTTCGCTGTCTCTTCGCTATTCGATAGCTCACGACTGAACAACCCCATTTTCGAGCCAAACTCGAAAATGATATTCTTTGTGAATACTGCCTTTAATAGGTGTGAGGAGTTGTTGTACCGACATTTAGAGCTCCCGCTTTGAGAAAACGTGACATTTCAAATGTTCAGCCAAATATCCCCTACCCAAGGTGTATTGGAGTGTGCAGAAAGCAGGAGCGGGCAAAGGAACGCGGTGGCTCTCTCTATGAAATCTGATTTGCATCGGCTTGTAGTGCGTGGAGAAGTGTTTCAAATAGGTCCATTTGCGAATCCCTGGGGACCATCGTGGGCTCCTTCCACATCGACACTCTCACTCTCTTAGACGGCATCGGTGTTGTCATAGCGAACACCTCTCTCCCTTTGCGAAGTGGTGTTGCTGCAAGTGACGGGGAGAGGATTTGGATAGATTCCACGGGAAATGATTTCAGCTTTTTTCAGGAAAGGCACTCGACCAGTCACTCATCCGAGCAAGATCGTCTCTGTTTCGATGAGTGTGTTCCTCTACCAGATTGTTAAATTGGTAAAGTTTATTTTATTGAATAGTTAGAAGTGCATTTATTGTTTTAGTGTATTTATGAAGTCAGAGATGACATACTGGTACGATTTGGCTCTACTTTTTGCTTTTTCAAATTTTTTAATGATAGCATGAAACGGTCTAATAGTCAAAAAATAGCCGAAAATGTCAGAATTTAGTCCGCGTCATCCTCTTCCATGTTCAGGAAATCTTACAATTACGTAAACCCTGGGGCAACCGCAGTGGGCCGGAAGAGGCGCGTCCCGTCAGTCGCGTGCGGTCGCGCCGCTTTCTTAATTGCGCTAGGTGCGTTTCGACAATTACCTCCTGATTTCGTTTGCAGTCTTCTCAACATTCTACTTCAATATCCGCTATTTTGTATTTGGAGAGTTGACTTTTTGCCCTTCAAAAAATATAGGATATTCCTGTCTACAATAATTTGACTGCAGAGTAGTTCTACCGACTTCCTGCGCAAATTGACACCTTTTGTTCTTCTTCATTCACAACCAGTTCCTATATTGAAAATACAGTGCATTAGTCTTTTTAGGCTCTTGTTTCGATTTGCGAATCAGAAAAAAAAATAAGGACTTTCAATTCACAAAAAGCCTCTGTGTATAAGGACGAAAATCAACAAAACAGCCCACTAAGCCCAAATTCAGCACGCGGTGCGACTGACGGCTCTCCCTGCACGTTAACGTTGCCAGGGATGTGCGTAATTACTATACATTGGATCCGAGGCAAAAAATTTCGGATAATCGGATTTCGGGCTGATCCGAAAAACGGTTTTTTTCGGTGAATCGGATTTCGGTTCGATTCGGATTTGGCGTTTTTTCGGTGAATCGGATTTCGGTTCGATTCGGATTTGGTCTTTTTTCGGTGATTCGGATTTCGGTTCGATTCGGATTTTCCCCTTTTTCGGTGATTCGGATTTCGGTTCGATTCGGATTTGGCGTTTTTTCGGTGAATCGGATTTCGGTTCGGTTCGGATTTGGCGTTTTTTCGGTGAATCGGATTTCGGTTCGATTCGGATTTGGCGTTTTTTCGATCACTCGGATTCGGATACTCGATTCGGATAATGAGCCGGATACAACAGGAAAAAAAAACTATTGGAGAAGGTCCATCCCACAATTTTGCAGCATACGGTCTGAACTGAAGATACTATTTCCTGCTCGCGCTTGAAAAGCTGTTCATGTTTTCACACATACGTTAGAGGCTGAATTTTTTTTTTATCAGAATCCATTTATTCATAATATTTTCGATCACATCAAAAATTTTCAATTTCATCATCTGTATTTGTTGCACGATTTCTTCCTATAAATTCCTCATTCACTCCAGATATTCGCTTTCGCTCTCTTCTGAGCTGTCATCAGCATCCATAGTATCCCCATTGCATGCTTCGTACTCCTCAGTCCAGAAACGAGAGAGCCTGAAAATAAAGTGGAATTATCTAAACGTAACACCATGGGATTTTCACGTTCTACTCACCTTTTATTCACTTCACATGTGTGAGCCTTCATCATGAGGAGCGTCCTGGCATTCCCACCAAAGAGCCGGCCTCTGCGTTTGTTGCCGAAAATGAGTCCAGCAAAACTGAATATACAAATTATAAGAAGAAGACGTAAAACCAATCCACTATTTGCTTACCTTTAAATTCTTTCGCAATCTACTGACCCGGCCGGTGCCACACAGTATTCAGGAACTGTTGAGCAATAAGTGGAAGATCTCTAGCGTGATAGTTTCCATCATTTGATGGTGTTGTCGTCGAAGGAGAACCCCATCAAATGGTGGAAGCATCACGCTAGAGGCTACTGAAGAACAGGAACCTCATCAAATGGTGGAAACATCACCCCGTTTCGCTGTGTACAAGCCATTCTTTGAACACAAAAATACAAGTAATTTTGTGTGAACCATGCCGCAACAAGCACGGCCCGGAGCAATGGATGGTTTGATTTTATGCGAATCTCACTGACGATTGATGGTTCTAGTTGTCTAGAAGATGGTTTGCGTGCTCACGGTCATGATGGAGTTTCCTAAGCCTTCGTGGGTAATAGGAGACACTCAGAAAAGTTAAGCATTCTGTCTATTCGTCCCAGCTCACTTCGCGTTGCGGCTGCGTCACGTGTGCACATATCTTACTGGATCTCACCCCTCACAGGACACGAGTATTCAGGATTGTGTTTCGAGTGTAAACTTGGGTTCTTTGACATTCTCCACAAACATTTCCAGCAGTCTACCTGGGGAAAAGCAGGAACGATATGGCTCTTTTATGTCAGTCTAGATTTTTTTCATTCTACACAGCACCGGCTAAGGTCTCAGAAATACCTTTATAGTCCCTAAGCGTCGAAAAATAATCTCGAAACTATTCTAGATGGCTCTCCGAGCTTTAGATCAAGAATCACTCGCTCTCATTCTCTAACCATTCCAAAGGATTTCGTGGTTTATGAGGCAAAGTTATAGTCGGATCCTTATCATCGTCTGCGATGGACGTACTGAAACCTACGCGAATCTTGTTTAGGAACCTGAGAACGGAACTTTCAATTGGTGTTCAGCCTAGCAAACAGTCCATTACGTATGTTATCCAAAAATAATATTTTGACCAACAGAATCAAAAAAGATGTTTAGAGTTTCTTGAAGGCCTAACTGGATAGAACTTTCCAACAATGACAGGTAGTTTCTTTTCGAAATCCTAGACTGATTTGCTTGACCATGGGTTGAGTGGTAGTTGCTCGTAATATTTAGAAATTCCTCATTATCGTCTTATCTAGCCCCAATTATGTGTACTATGCCATCTAATTGTGAGCTAAATACGGCGAATTGTACTTTATTACAGCATTTATTCTCTAATTCTTACCTTGCGAACGAATAACTTGATTTGGCTCAATTCCTTGCTGTTCGTGAGCGCGACCTAATGCGAAACGGCGCGCACGACGCCTTAACCGCCGCGTCGGGTATGCGACGCCGCGCGCGGCGGTTTTAAATGGGACAGGGCTCTCTACACACCGAGGAGGAGCTGTCCCGTTTTTGCCAGTTTGAAACGTCACGCCACTCAACGCGAGCGAAGTGGTCCCGAGTGGAATTAGAGCCGCGAAAGGCGGGACAACTCCTCCCTCGGTGTGTAAAGGGCCCCTGTCCTGTTTTCAACGCGCAGTTACCGGCGGCGGGTAGGTAGGATCAAAGTGAAGAGGCATACATTGTGTTAAAACAGAGCACCACATTTAAAGCATATTTTGAGAGCTTTTAGAACCCTTAGGCGGAAAGGTGGGGCGCCCCAGTGAGATGTATGTGAACGAATCGCAGTCGCAACCCGTCATGACCCGGGCAGATAGCACCAGCGTTTCGAATCGACGAAATTATCGGTACCGTTCCCAATGTGCTGTTTCCGATTGTTTTGTGGTCTTCACCGTAAAATTGAATGCTTCGTCACCGCTGATTGCGGACCCAGCAACCCAATCGACAGCAAAAAAAATTTCTTTTCGTCGCTTTTACGCTCTAAGAGGATTCTCGCGCAAACCCTAACTTCCACATCTAATCCGTCAAGCCTTCTAGGCATTCAGTTCATCACCTTCTTTGAAGCGATACGAAGGCCGTCAGGAATGAGACATTGTGTGTGACTCGCTGTAACTTCTCGGATATACTGAAGAAATCGCTTCAGATATGTGTGCTCTGAATTGCGAGAGAAAAAGCTCAGAACACCTGCAATCATCTTCGAGACAATAATGGAATAATCAGTACTTCAGTTTTAGCACTAAACTAGTTGGAAAACGGCCCGTTCCGCTATCGAAGCAATGAAATGATGAAAAAACCCTAAACATGAGTTGCCGCCAAATCAATTTCTCTGTCCGCAACCAGCAGCGACGAAGCTTTTAATTCTACGGCGGTAATTCAAGGAGACTAAAAGAAGACGTACCGGAGCGATAGATGCGGATTATTGGGATTGCACTAGGGAAGAAGAATATAGCCGCAAATATATGAAAATGTATATGACAGAATTTTGAAACATTGAAACGGTCACTAGCAAGCGCAAAGACAGGCTTTCAATACGAGAAACAATCACAGTCAGGTAAAGTACCGTAGACTGACAGCGAAGGAGAAGCAAAGACACAACCAGAAAATTCTGGAAGAAAATTCGGAATGTAGCCCGCGCTCGTGTCGCTATTGGAGCGCGTATATGGATCACTATTGAATCCTTCAAAGGCACCATACACCCTCAGATACGAAATTTGAAATTTTTGTGTAATTGTGTAGAAGACCCCTCCTGTATAACACGTGCCAAATGCGAGATCTCAATTTCTCCAAATAAGCTAGATATAGGGCGACCACCACGGGCCTGACCCGCTCCAGCCAATACCACAGGCCCGCCCTCTTCCTGACTTTCGATCTCAATAGCGGCTACATTGATGGATGATTTTCAACCGAGTCATCGTTCTTCCCTCCCTTTCCAATTTATCTCCTTATCCTGTTTTGCTCTCGTGCCGCAACTGCGAATCAAGAGAAATACAGGCCTAAGACAACTCGTCCACCAAATTTTTGCCCTGAAAACAGGCATTTTCAGGGAGCCATATCTCCGTTCGTAGGGGTCTTGGGCGATTTCAGAGATACCATTGTGATCAGAGTGTGACCGTCTCCAAGATGAGGATGAAATCTAGAGAAACAATTCCCTGGGTGTCCTTTACCTTTAAACTAGCATGATTGAATCGAATCGTGACGCATTTCGGATAATCGAAAACTCGATTCATGAATCGAATCCTGTGTAATTCGGTGAATCGGATTTCGGTTCGATTCGGATTTGGCGTTTTTTCGGTGAATCGGATTTCGGTTCGATTCGGATTTGACGATTTTTCGGTGAATCGGATTTCGGTTCGATTCGGATTTGGCGTTTTTTCGGTGAATCGGATTTCGGTTCGATTCGGATTTGGCTTTTTTTCGACGATTCGGATTTCGGTTTGATTCGGGTTTGGCCCTTTTTCGGTGATTTGGATTTCGATACGGTTCGGATTTTGCGTTTTTCGGTGATTCGGATACCGAATCGTCAAAATTCGAATCATTCGGACGGATATCCGAAATTACCCGAATCGGATCCAATGTATAGTAATTACGATTGACGGCTAACGAATTTAACGACTAATGAGCTCTTTGGGTGTTACAACTCGTATTTATTATTTCTAGCGACACTGCTTCGCAGTTCTGGACCCCCCACTTTATGACCCGAACCGAGCGTTGCGCAAAGTTAGGCTCAGCATTTATGCAAACTCGTATCGATCGCACCATCTAATGGTAGGCTCAGTGAACTGGTTCCGACACTGAGCGGCTCTAGCGGAGATTTTCACATACGGCACTATCAGAGCTGATATAATCGGGCTTTGCCTGCAGGCCACAACAGCGCTCAGACAGAAACTGTAACCGATCATTGGGTTGTGAATGGAGACGCCCTCCGATTTTCAGTCATATATTCAACATATGGGATTCCTATGAAGTGGTGCTGGAACCTCTCAGTGAGTGAAATTTTGGTTAGGGTGCTAATTTCTTTCGACCTTCCCCCCATTCAGAGAACAAGCTCGAAACGACGCGCGGGCTCGGCTCGCGACGCGGAGCGAAGAGCAATCAGGGCTCGGCGTGAGGTGTGATGTATCACAGAGGGGGGTCGGAACCGTCGAAATCCGGTGGGATGGGGGTCGGACATTCGGTCAGTCAAGAACTAAGACGGACTTCTATCAGGGCGGGAGGGGGTTGAGAGCCATACCGTTAGTATAAAAAAATGACAGCAAAATGAGATCACAATAAGAGGTCAAAATAAAACTGGAGATCATATTGAGAGAGCAAAATGAGACAGGAGATCACAAATGAAACTGAATAGTGAGAAACAACTGCGAAAAAAACAAATGAGGCATGAAATGAAATGGAGATGTAAAAATAAGGCAGGAACACACAAGAAGAGCTTACAATTTACTGGTGATAAAGCATGCGAGACAATAGACGACAGTAGCATGGCCATCGTTAATGACTTCAGCATGTAGAAGGATTCGTGGCCAGGTAAAGTGTGTCACCAAAGCGCTCTTGGATATGTAAGAAGCAGAGGTGTAGAGTACTCGCTCTCAAGGAGGTCATTACAAGCGGACTATCCTGTCAACGAAATGACACAGATGTTCTGGAATTTCGTAATCGAAGATGCATTTTCAGGCGACTTAGGATCCACAGGTTCGATCCCGCTAAAAGTAAGAAATTTCGCAATTCTGAGAAATAATGAATTGTAGACTGTTTGAGAAGAGGGCTGTTCACTGTTATATCTCTTGCAATTTACCCCGCGAAATTAACTCGTGTCCAAAATGCGATATCGCCTGAAGCATAGGATTTTTATGCCCTGAGGGCACATAGGTGCGGTTGCGGGCGCGGAACCCACATTTTGAATACTAATGTCCGCATGTGAAAACGCACCCAAAATTTCATGTACGCAGCTTCAAGCCGAACAGCGCTACATAGGATGGGGTCCATGAAACAATCGATAGCTGTGAAATATTTACAAGTATTTAACGAAATTTGAATGAGGGAGTTTCGCGTTGCTACAACGTGCAGAAAACCTAGTCACGGACCCAAGTAATCAACTTCATTCTTTCGACCGATTAGAAACGGTCTTTGAAGACCCATTTTTAGGTGTGATACAATCGATTCGTGCGATTGTCAATCACTATACGTGGTTCTTATGTCCGAAACCGCACCTATGTGCCCTCAGGGCATGAAAACAGGCCCCGCCCACCCTATGTAGCGCAGTTCGGCTTAAAGCTGTGGCCATGGAATTTTGGGTACGTTTTCACATGCGGACTTAGTATTCAAAATGTGGGTTCCGCGCCCGCAACCGCACCTATGAGCACTAAGGGCGCTAATCAATGTTCAGCCGTTGAACCAGCATTTGGTGTCTTTGTAGCAGGAGAGTTGTTTTTGTCTGCTTTCGTGACATTTATTTATTTCGTTATTAGGATTAATTGATACAATCGATGCATCAATGTAGTCTTGAACTAAAAATTTGTCCACTATAAAAAAATTACGAAGTAGGGACCTCTCACCCGCCCGGTCGTCGCCATCACTTTTTCCCAGGGGCTGAGCAAATCAGCTTGGCTTGGGTGGTGGGTCGGACCAATGTTGGGTTGTATCACACCTCGCGCCGTAGCCTGAGAGCAATTAGTGCAAAGTCGGTGCAGTTCTCCGTGTTGTGAACGGCTAATTTTGCACCGAAAAAGCGAATAGATCAAGGTTTCCTCAGGTGCCCATGACGCTCCTTTTCTCATATTTTCTCACTTAAAGGCAGTGGTCACGATGAAAAACGTTATCGAAAAAACTACAAAAATCAACTTAGATCAAAAACAGCTGAAAAACTATGAAGGTAGCGCGGTGAAAAACGGTCTACAAATACAGTTTCTAGGGCCCAAAGAAGCTAGTTCGTGCACACGTGCACAGCGATGACGAAACAGATCGCAGTCTCATGCCGAGCAGTCAAAAATCATCGACATTCAGAGGACGAAATAAATGCAAATTTAACGAATAAAAACGGTTGAATAATGAAAGCATCACCTCAGTCAATGTTTTTGACTAGATACACACATAAATTCGAAGGTTCATTGATTGACATTCAATTTCAAGCTAGCTGATGTTCTTGATATAAGAGGTCATCGATGCCGATGATGCGGAGAAGAGGCTCGTCCACCATCAAAAGACAAGAAAGTTCAGGTTTCAAATTCGGCCCAAAACTGATTTTTTCGCGATTTTTTCTTATAGGTCCCACTACTCGAGACCCAGGAAAGGATTTGGAAAGAAAAAGACGACAAGCATATTTGATCGCGACCACTGCCTTTAAAAAAAAAGAGAAAAATCGACAAAC
Source organism: Aplectana chamaeleonis (assembly GCA_029168955.1). Classification (NCBI taxonomy): domain Eukaryota; kingdom Metazoa; phylum Nematoda; class Chromadorea; order Rhabditida; family Cosmocercidae; genus Aplectana; species Aplectana chamaeleonis. Next base: position 189,953 of record JAPDOI010001108.1, on the reverse strand, counting down.
ATATAATTCCGAGTACTAGGCTTTCTTTCATATTTTCAATTGTGTTTATGTAGGTTCGCAGTTCGAACTAGGCTCTCTAACGATTGAAGTTTTGTGTGCTCAATGGCCCCGAATGTTTTCTGAAACGTACACCTCTTCATGCCTTCTTTTTTTCTATGCAGAGGGTCTTTTTTCTGCCCCAACTGTGCTTCCCTTTGAAGCCTTGATTCTTAACGACTGAAGAATTACAAAATTTCTGTTACGCACATCCCTGAACGTTCCCCATGTGTTTGGATACTTTGGTGTTTACAATTGTTTGTACAAGTACAGAACTCGTAAGTGTGCGCTACCCAAGTGGTTGTTTCAGGCGGGGGCTGATTGTGGCTGATTGTGAGAGGGACAAAGTCCAGTGTACACTTCCTATTATAGCGATGGCATCATCTGTGCCAAGAAATCCGTGTGAGTGCTAGCGTAGGGTCCCGTTTATACTTCTTCCTGGTGCGGCACAGTGCAATCCCATAGTACATATTGATATTAACGTTCGTTCGTGCTTATGTCGCCGAGCAGCGCGGCTCGGTGGGCTGTTTTTTGTTGGATGACTATATTCACACAGTACACTTGGGCAAGGTGGAAGGTTTCAGCTCATAACATCCTCTCCATAAACATTAAAGATATTCTGAACTGTTTCTGCAACTTTTTTTATCTAGATGTTAGTGGGTAATCGACTGTTGTTGGAAAGGCTGATTTTCACTTCGCAGGTATTCTATTTAAAAATCCAAAGACTCATGCAATTTAAAACTTTTGGAAGAGCGAGCACAGCAGTCTTGTAGAGCAGGAAATGGGCTTTCGAATAGTTTACTCACATTGCCAAATAATGTTCAAGTCGCTATAGAACAAAGGTAAGAACAGAAGCGCTAGAAATTAATGCCTCGACTCAGTAGTTTTTGAAGAACTATGTACGCCGTGGTGCATATAAGGTGTAAGTGTCAAGGATAAACCCTCAAATGAGCGCATATTAGCAACAACCAGGCAATAGCAATTTTTTTGGTTTGACTGTGTGTAAAGATCTTCATTATGCTTCTTTCACGCTTTCCGTTGTGAGAATTTGTGGTGTTAATGATGGAACACTAGAACACCTAGCACCGAATTTACCCTAGCGCGATGCGAGCGTTGTTTGCGTGCTTGTCGTCGTTCATGATTTCGCCGCTGAGCGACGCGGCGAGTATCCACGTAATCAATAATACAGAAATGCGCTGTGCCGCGTCGCTGGGCGGCTCGAGCGTAAACGTCCCCTATGTTCCGTCATTCAACACTGCGCGCCCATAGATGCGAAGGGTGATTTCCTGTTTAGTTGTGCTCCCTAAATGCGGAGCTGTTCGAAAATGAGTACAGCCGATAGGGGCGAGAAACTCCTAACCCCAAAATAGGTCTTGTTGGTGGAGTTTGACTCATTTTCGGATAAGCAGGACGACATTCGGTTGGTGTTCTGTAGCAATACCGTTACGTGGATCTGCTCACTCGATATAGGGCGAAATTCAAGGTGTTTAGGGCGGAAATGGGCTGCCTCGAAAAGAAAACAAACGTACAAGCAACTTTTCAAAAACAAAGTCTCGGAATAAACAGCTGACGTTACGGGGCAACAAATCCAGTTTTCAAATGACAGCGGTCTGAGGGAACACGACTACGAGTGTGAGAGAATATCATTGTCAAACCGTAAAGCCTGTTCGAATGAGACTGTCCGCCCACGCGGCCAGCGTGCGTGTCGAGCAGCCGTCGCAACGCGATCTTTCGGGCGCGCCTTCCCGCGGCTGCAAGCAGATCATTGATGTGCTGTTCACTAATCGTCTAATATTCCTGCTTATTGATTTATAAACCCAAAAGCGCCGGGGTGACGGCCGCTAGACATGCACTCCGGCCATTTGGGTTAACAGTCTTATTCGAATGAACTTTGCAAGACATCACCCTCGCCTTACTTTTCGTTAGATTGTAAGCCTGATGATTTCATTTTATTCAGAACGAAAAGAACAGTACTATAAAAAATAAATCTGGAATGTTAGCACAAATCAAGAGAGTTTAGTCTGAGGAAGTCAGGAATCCAGGTTGTTATGGAATAGCCAAGATTCGTGACCACCACAGCTAAATCCAGATCCTATCGTGCCAGATGTCACACTTCGACTAACACATCATACAATACCCGGTACAATTTGAGAGACTTCGTATTTTCAGGACGCTGTAAAGAACACAATCAGTCTATCTGGCAGTTTCGAGTTGGTGAGTCGTTTTGTTTTTTGATTTTTTACAGAAATTTTTCCCGGTCAGTGTTTTTTGGTTCCATTGTCGATTACGAACTCATCCAGATAGTTGAATGTTCGTCTGTATCTGAAACATGACGTTTTTATTTTTAGGGTTTTGTGTGCATTTTTTTTTCAAGTTTTATGTACCTCTTGAGCCATTTCCTTGTGACCCCACGGAAATCTGTTATGATAGCTCGCTCCTCCATCATATCGGGCTTCACCAGCAGGAATATCCGCTTCGCCTTTAATGATTTTTTTGTCTTTTCAACTTCAAAATAAGGAAGATTAGAGGAAATTCACTGACCGACTGAAATAGCGTGCCTTCGCCGAGAATAGATCGCTTATATTTTGTTTCCAATCTGATTACATTGTCTCGTACCACACCTTCTTCGATTATCAGCAGGCCTTCAACAGTTTTTTTTTTGAAATCCGATTACAACATTACTAACTATCCTACAATCAACTGTTTGGTCTATTCTCAGAGAGAGCAGACCGTTCTTAAAAGTTTTTTACCAGGTTTCTCAATATTTTTCCCTTTGCAAATCCTGGTACTCTCCATTCGCTCAGCAAGTCCCGTTGTGGGACAGTATTCGCAATCAAGGATGAGCGGATTTCCGCGTTCCGAATCCCGCATTTCCGCGCATTCTTGGCCCATTTGCGTCCGATATCCGGGAACCGAGATTCGATTTTCGAATTCTCATCTTTTTATTTCGCTCATTACCTAGTTGCAATGATGTGTTTCTACAGATTTTTTCAATTTTCACTCTCTCACAGTCACTATATTAAGCTGCTATCTTTTTGCTAGAGTCAAGGTCCGATGAAAACAGGAAATTTCAGATTTTGGCCTTCGTCCAATATTTTTAAGTTTAGGAGTGTTTTCGCTTGCTGGAATAATGTACTCAATCCGCGGCACGCTCTCTGCAGATCGTAAACTTTTTCTGCAAATGATGGCCAAAAACTTTCCTCAAGTTTTCGAGGTAACACAAAAAATTTGATTCAGCTCGAAGAAAAGAAAAATGATACTTTCACAATAATTGCTCAATTTCAATCACAGTTTTCCTCCTATACCATTATTTTCCCTTCAATATTCAATTCAAAGCTTTTCGTTGTAATCGCTTTAGATTTCATTTTTAGAAAATTTCTCAGGAAATTTATAGCGATTGTAAAACTAAATGGGGAGAAGGGAATATCATCAGAGATTGTTGGCGCCAGTCATAACAAATGAATAACAATGGCGTGTTCTGCCAGCTTGATCTCAATTTTTTAGAGGCTTCAGAGCTTTTACGATCGTGATGATCCCAGTCTTACGTAAGGGTCGAACCCAGAGGTCCAAGCAGGCGTGCACCAGAATGCCGTGGATCAAATCCTCGTCATACTTCGCCTAGAGCTGTGAAATTGTGATGGCGTTTCGCTCCCACCGCACAGGCGAAGCGAGTTGGAACAATGATCACCTATAAACAAGACTATGATTGGCTTAAAAATTTCGTACGCTTTCGTGTTTCATCGACATCTTCAAGGTCTTTTTTCGTGGAGTTCAGCTTCTATTTTGTACGAGGGCTGGTTTTCCCTTTAGCTAGAGCTGACCGCAATGTTAAAAGGACATAATGCGGTTGCGGACTCGCACTAAATTACGGTAGATTATGGCACTTTGCCAAATTTCGTCATCGATCGGCGCCAACCCTCGTCTCTCTGCTCACGAGAATATCAGCTGTGGCGCCGATCGATGACGAAATCTGGCAAAGTGCCAGATTCTACCGTAGTTTTAGTGCGAGTCCGCAACCGAACCATGTCCTTTTAACATTGCGGTCAACTGTACAGAGGTGTCACTATCGATCAAAGACATATATTGTGGATTCTATGCTGCCTTTTGCAGACCGAAATGTTGTGCCAACACATGGCTGTTCTGTTTCATGCATGAAAGTGCAAATCTCAAGTTTCGGAAATCAGATTTTAGCAGAAAAATGTTGCTTAGAATTCGTAATGGGCGATTATTTGGTGGGGTTGAACACAAACATAAAGACCGCTTTCATCTTCTCAAAAGATTACAGTGGGTTCTTGCTAGTACAACGGCATTATAAATACAGCCACCTACGGAAAATGTTTTGAAAACTTGAGACGGACCTCATGTTCGTGTTCAGCAACCGCAATTACACTCTGGGTGGAGTTTGAAAAGAAAAACTTGATATGTCAAATTTTCCGTCCAGACTCTGTTTGGAGGGGTTATTCAAGGTTCTGAACACGAGTATCAAGTCCGCTTTTCGTCTCTAAAACAAATGAAATAAGTTAGGGACAAAAATGGCATTTTTCATACCAACGACATGCTTTTTGTAATTTTTTCATCCACCCAGATGCTGTTTGCCGCTGTCAAGAAGGTTAAATTTTCACCCCTGCTCACTCACATTACATTGAATAGTCAGTTTTGGTAAAAGTCACCAGATTGGTGGAAGTTTCCCCAGTGAGCAGAGTTAGGCTCACGCTATGATAATCACAGATTGGGATCGCAGCCTCGGGCGAGAGGAAAGGAGCGGGCAGCAGCTCCCACTGGCCAGCATGCAAAAATAGTTAGTATTCAGCGGCGCAAGCATTATATGGTAAGAATTAATAGAATAGAATTATATTCGCGGGATACGTTCAAAATTCAAGTTTTTTTATTAAAACTTTTATCGATCTGAAGATAACAATGGCAACCTGAATCGGAACCGCGTAAATTTCACAGCCGCAGAGAGGGGGGAGGGGGTGCGCGAAAATTTCGAGGCAAAAAACGCTCTCTGTTCAAATGTTTCATCACTGTTCAGGTTGAGCCATTGATAAATTTTAGAAGAACTCTCATTTCGATTCTCCGGCAAAATTACGCTATTTTGAATAATTCAAAAGCTTTCTTGGCTCTACAGTTATGGCCTTTTTGTAGAATTCGGTCTAGTGACTGGGGGGGCTGCAACTGTAGATCAATATCAATCGATACCCCGGTGGGGTATCGATCTCGGGAATGCCGCACTGTCTGCCGCAATGATCGCGCCTGTTCCATTAACTAGACTGAATGTGACAAAAGGCACTTTCCGTGACTATCATTTTCGGGCGGCGGCCAGGTGGTACGCAGCGCGCGGCTGGGAGCATGCGTTGCGTGTCGCGTCGCGGCGTACCACTAAGCGTTGATTGGGTTACTTCCCTTCAACGAAGTGTTGGGAAACACTCATATGTTAGGATCAGTGCTAGAAGTTAACATAGACGAGCTTCTAAGAAGCGAGCGTCTATAGGTAACTTAGAGGCAGTGGTCACGATGAAAACGTTATAGAAAAATCTACAAAAATCAGCTTAGATCAAAAACAGCTGAAAAACTATGAAGGTAAAGCGGGGAAAAACGGGCTAGAATTAGAGTTTCTAGGGCCCAAAGATGCCAATTCGTGCACACCTGCACAGCGCCGTCCAAAAACATCGCAGTCTCATGCCGAGCAGTCAAAAATCATCGACATTCAGAGGAAGAAATAAATGCAAATTTACCTAATAAAAACAGTTGAGCAGTGAAAGAAAGAACTCAATGTTTTTGACTAGATGTGTACATAAATCCGAAAGTTCATAGATTGAAATTCAATTTCAAGCCAGCTGATGTTCTTGATATAAGAGATCATCGATGCCGATGATGTGGAGTGGGCTCGCCCACCATCAGAAGACAAGAAAGTTCAGGCTTCAAATCTGGCCCAAAACAGCGCTTTCTTGGAGGTTTTTTCTCGTAGGTCCTATTACTCGAAACCCAGAAAAGGATTTAGAGAGGAAACGAAGACAAGCATATTTGATTGCAACCACTGCCTTTAAGGATGACTTCTTTTGCGCCTGATTTTTGTGAACATAGTAGGTTCTAGTGAAGATCAGTAAGAACTTCTTGATTCTGGGTTATATACAATAAGATGGGATGTCCTAGTAGCACCAAAAAACGTTTCTTAAACTGGAATGCAGTCACTTTATTCGTCTTGACTCTACGGTGCATCGATTAATCGACGGTGGTACTCCGCGACGCAACACGCATCGCTTGTTCTCGCCGCAAGCGGCGCACCACCCTTTCCGCACCCATCATTTTTGAGCGCTTTTTGTTTGAGATTCTTTCAATTTCAAGTGAATCTGTCCAAATTTTATTTCAATCTTAATTGGATTTTCTTCGTGGTTTTGTGAGCATATGTTTCGTGTGGAAAATATGTATCCATTCTCTGGCACAAACAATTCATCAACGCATTCGCGTTCAGTCGACAAAGTGCACGCTGATTGCGAAAGCGTGCTGCGGCGCGGTGGGATCACCTGGGCGCCAAAGGCAAAAACCGCCCGGGTGATCCCACATCCCTGTCCGAGGATACTCGCAACCGCGCCGCAGCACTCTTTCGCAATCAGCGTGCACTTTGCGGACAGAACGGCATTGCGGAGATGAACTGTACACACGATGTAGAATTGTTTGTCGGTTTTTTTGTATTCCGTCGACTAAGCAAACGCATAGAGAAGCAGACTGTGATCCACAGACTTATACTAATGGAGTCGCAGACTGCTGGCGAATACACCGAGCTCGAAAACAATGCGGCGTCGACTATATATTCTGTAGAGTAAAACAGCGACGTACTGAAAATTTCACTGACGTCAATGAATTATCGAATAATATTTCAATATCAATAGAAAAATGTTGAAATATGAAAGTTTCTGTTGGAAAATTTGCAAAAGTGAGGTATTTTCTATGGGTTTTCGATCCAGAATGGGTCTAAAATAACCTCACAAGCAGCACTCTATAAGACTTCTTGCATTCAACTGCAAGAAGTGCAATGACTTACATCTGCGCTGGCCGTGGCGGCTCTGTTTGTGCTCTGTGTTTCTGTTAGTCATCGAGCCTCTAACTGCTCTATTCATACGAGATTCGGTTGCGCGCGAGCTCAGGATGGCGTTGATTGGCCCAGTTTGGAGCGATTTCCCCCTTCTGCATCTATCGCCGTTGCCTCTGCCCGGCGCCAATTATAATATGCTAGCGACGATGTTGGTGCTTCCGCTGTGGCACCTTCGTCGCCCCGTCCTCGTCATCTGAGGGTACAAAAAGGCCAGACCGTAATTGAATCGTGCGCCGCCGCGAAACTCCTCTGAACACACCGACCGGAAGTGCACGGAAAATGAGCCGGACACCCATTCTGCGCGGTCGGAGGCTAGCGAATTTTCAGGGATTTTCTTGCGAAGATGGCCAGAGGCGTTCGCAGTGCTAACGCTTCTGTGTCGCTCTGCTGAGAATAGGAGATTGAAGGTGGTGGTGGGTGGGGGTAGGAGAATTAAGTATAAATGAGCAAGGAACTCGCCTTAAAATAGCCGGTAGTGCCCTAAAGCGGTACCTTAAATTACGTATGACCCACTTCTCTACCCCAACCCATTGTCAAAACAAGGAACGATCAATGAGACTGACTGCCTGATTTTACTGAAAACACCATTCCTGCTCACCGGCCAACTGTTCATAAATGAAAAACGCGGGTCTGAGGCTGCGGATTATGTATGGTTTCCATTTTCGATTCAGTCTGACGCATGGACCAGGCGGCTGGCCGTGCGGTGTTGGAGGCAACACAGGCCAATGGGGTTTCGATCGCTTCCGCGGTGATCTACCGTCGCAGCTCAGTCTATTCATCAGACTAAAATTACTACGTGAATTCTATGCACTTAAAGGCAGTGTTTACGATGAAAACCGTATTCTAGTTATCTAAGTTTTTGAATAGGCAGGTTTACAGAGTAGTGGATAATAAGGAGAAGCCCCATGAAACCCTCGAATTTCGGACAAAGAACTTTGTTCGAAAGGACCTACAGAACATTCATTTACGCCTGCTGGTGTGTTTTGTGCTCTGCGGACAAAACGTCGGACCAAACGTCGCAAATTATTTGAGCTTCAGAATTCTCAGGTGAATGACTTCTTTGTTTTCTGATTCCTGTACCAAAAACTATTAAAGAATAAGATGGGTCAATGCACATGCTTGGATATTGGAATCTTTTGCGACAAAGAGTAATCAAAATTCCAGTCTCTGTTCCCCTGGTGAAAGGAACCCAGGACAACTGTTACATGGGCGTGGTGACCCAATGGGTTGGCTGGACCACGAGATTTTCACCCACTTCCTGGCCATTTTCCGTCTTAATTCCGTAGTGAGTCTTCTAAGAGGGACCCGAAGCTTACGTTTCCGTCGAAAAACGGGCAACGTTTTCATCATGAACACTGCATTTAAATCCATGAGATCCCCCCCATAGTGTTAATCTTGCACGATTTTTTCTCCAATTTCTTGAAACACTGTAATCTGTCATGAGCCTGGGTGAGCCGCTTGCTCCATTGAACGAGTCTGCTTCTACGGCTGGCATGTATCACACTTACCTTGGGGTTAGGACACGTGCAGCGCTAGCACTGACGAGTGGCTGAATGACGTAGATCAATCACCAGTGATGGCCCCGCCTAAGTAAATTTTGATGAAAAATCACTCAGCTCTTTTGCATGACCGCGTAAATGAGGATTCCCCTTGAGATAAGAGAGAGAATCCAGGCGTTTTCATACTTCAATGCGCTGTGTTGGCTAATCGGGCTTCCTACCTCGTCTAGTTTCCTTTACTACTTTGATATTCAATTAATGAAAAAGTGAGAGAAGAAATGTCCTACTTGTTTTCTTCAAAAAGTGCTGAAAAGGCGAAGCGACTTGTTTATATTATTCGAACAAATCACTTCCGATGTCTTCTCACGATTGCCATCGGGCTTCAGCGCGTTGCCCTTTGTCACCTCTGGCCCACTGGGACCTCAGCGCTTAGCCGGGTCCCTCAGAAGCGTCGTGAAAAGATTTGCCATAACAATCGGGCCATATGACGTTTTCATACGACTGAAGCTGCATCCGAATCGACGCTACAATCTGGTTGCATTTAGAGGGGTATAGTGAAAAAGTTATACCTTGTCGCTGGTTTTCTATACTTTACGTAGGTACACGTATTTCAAGTAATCCAGAGGTTAAACAGGCGAACAGTATGTATCAGCACCCCCCCCCCCTTCTCCGTCCATTACGACGGAGCTATTTACCACATCACAATGACGAAGCGAAGGGAAAAAAACTCTGCCACGGATTTCAAGGAGCAATTTTAGGCTAATCGATGATTGCGAAGCCGTTTTTCAGGCTTCGTTTCTGCACTGAACTAGGATTAGAGGCTATGGCGCTGAACGTGGGGAAATGTGGTCATTCTTTGGGAATCGGAGTAGCCATCCACGAGGTTCAAAGTCTGTAATTTAAGATTCTGCGCATCTCAGAGCAGCCTTTAAGTGACTTTTTCTCGTCAATCACCGTCACTACGGTGCTTCTATTCTAGAAATAAATTCACTGCAAGCTACCGTGGCGGGATCTCAAATTGGGAATCCCGCTCGAGGAGTTTTTAAGCTGCAACGTTGAGGCGAAGCCTACATCCTCAAACAAAGTGTCAGCTTCCAAGACCCCGAGTCTAAACGCGACGGGTTTATAATTTTCCACCGACACAAAATTCTCACGGAAGTGAAGTTGGTTTTCTTACCTGAGTTTTCCATGAGTAGGCCCCAATATCGTGTTATCTTTACCACCGGTGGGGCTGTTTCCCTAATCCCTAGTGTGTTCAGCTTCAACCGCTCACCTCCGAAGAGAGATGGTGTGTGAATGAAAACACACCGCTCTCAATTCCTCAGGTACAAACACAGGGTGACGGCCCGCGAACCTTTCCCAGCTGGCCCGCGGTCTCCATGCTCCGGCCGCCCGCTTTTGGTTCGCCGGCCAGCCGCATGTCGACGGTCCGCCGACCTTTACCAGATGGCCCGCGATCATTATTTGTGTTATTATTTACCCCAAGCATGTCACCCCGGGTCCACGCCGGAAAAACGCCCGGCCTCGGTCCGCTGTAAGAACGTAATTTTCGCCCCAGTCTGCGGTGAGGGACCACCCTCCCCGCGAATAGCGGCGAAAGCCGCCCTACCCCCTCCCAGCCGTGTGGATACCCCTATCCACTCAGCGGTCAAAATTATGCTGGCCTCCGGAGAGTGACTTGAAGTCACCCTCCAGGGCCGGCGATAGAATGCCGAATGAGGACTCTAGTGAGATGGGGCGCCTTTTATACCGGCTGTGCACGTGATACGATGTGATCATTCGTGACCACCACCAATTGTCTTTCCAACCGGCCGAATTGGCGTGGCTTGTTTTGTGGCTCGCGCGTGAGCCAATATCCACGTTGCGTGCAGCATGGTTTGCCACTGGCCGACACCCTCGAAACGTGGGGCGGCGGCCGTCGTTTTCGGCATAGAGGTTTGCCGGCCGTCGCCCTGAGTACCTGAGTTCTTTTATACCCTGCCCTTTATGAATCGGGTATTATCAATTTTGTTTACCGTGAGAATTTTGTGCCGATGGCAATTTATAATCGTCTCTAAACGCGTGATGCACGGTATACGTTCACATTTTCACATTTTTTCGATTATTCGATTTTTCGAAATTTAAGAAAATCGGCAAATTCGGAATACTCGATTTTTCGAATAATAAGGAAATCAGCACTTCTCGAATACTGGGCCTCTTGATTTTCTTCAGAAATCGGCATTTTTCAAAGAATTGACTTTCCGAAAAATTAGTCAGAAATTTTCAAGCGTCTTTGCGGTTGAATAGTCCACTTTTTCATTCGGTTGTAGCACAAATAGTCGAATTTTTTCATTCGACTGTCGACTATCGAATTCTTTCAACTGTCTATGTAGATTTAAAAAGATTCGGGTTTTCGAATTTTTTGTGACTAGCCACCCTTCGGATATTCGGTATCTCAGAGAATTCATATCGGGAATTGGTCGTTTTCGAATAGTATTCGATTTTTCGAATCACTAGGGAATTGGCCTTCTTTGAATATTCGGTTGTCGAATAATTCGAAGTCGACTTTTTCAGTCGAATGATTTTCGAATCATTCGATTCGGTCAAAGTACAGGGCACGCTTGTTTTGTTAGCTAGATTCTTCCAAATAGCGGAAGGACTCACGAAATATGGAGTTCTGTTCCACCTTCATGGAAAAAATGGGACATAAGGCAGGAGGAAAATAGTTCAAAACTTCAAAAAAATTCTTTGAGAATGTATGCGTACAATTGTCGGTTATGTAGGATCATCAGCTACATACTTAAATATACTCTAGAGAGCCCCTAGTCAGCTTCCAATTTCGACTACCACCACCAGCGGAGCAGTGGACCTCAGCGAAATATACAGGGTGATAAGGATGTTTGGAAGAAAAAGCGATCGCCCGCCGATGGTGATAAGCGAAGTCGAGAACCCACTAGACATGCCCCACAACTTACAGTCGGCATAGATCCTAGTGATACTTTGGGTTCCCCATTGAAGGTTGACGCAAACTCAATGCACCTACATATGTCATAGCGTATGGCACCGAGTGTGCGACAACCTTTAATAGGAATGCAAAATATCACTAGGATCCATGCCGACTGCACACATGGTCTCCTTGTTAAGCCTAGTCTAGTTAATTGACATGGGGCTATCATTGCGGCGGGTCATGCGAAGTTATATAGCTCTACCACCGGCGAACGAGGTTTCGATCGCGCGCGACGACCTACCTCGAATTCAGTGGTTGATTTAGAAAACCTCTCACACTGGTAAAAAATTGCCTGGATTCTACCGAGAACCTCCAGGGAACCAGTGCCGGACCAGAGCCGAAGCGGCAGACTCGCGGTTTATTCAAAAATTGCTTAGATTTTGCGTAAATGACCTGGTCTAGTGAACTAACCGTTATTGCCGACAGTCTCGATAGCCACTTGATCGTCTCCCTCGGCTGGTTTATCGAATTCGACGAAACCGGTGTCCTCTTTGAATGGTTTACTAGTCATGAAGCCGACCTCATGATGAGTATCTCTTCCGTCGGCTGTCACAGCAGTTCGACTGAAAAAAAATCGATAAATTGATTGTCAATCCTGGCTGAGGGAAGTGCCCAGGCAGAATTTAAGGCCCCATTTAAACACCAACGGGACGTTGCGGACATTGCTAGACAACTGCCACTAATGGACACCTTAACTGTCCGGATGCGCTCCGATGGGAACAGTTGTCACAGAAAAACGAGTCCATGTCACCTGGAGCTCGTGAGGATGTGGTGCGGAATGACTCCGGCGCTCGACCTACATCCTGCCTCCACGTGACAACCACGAGTGCCAAAGATTCTCGTTGCATATCTTGAAAACGCAAACAGCGTACAGTGCTTTAGTACTACGCTTGAAACGGGAAATTTATACCCACGGTTCTATTCTTCACTCTTTCACTTAGGCCGTAGTTATACGCCGGCGGAATGAAAACGTGCCGCCATGACTTTGTCGGCGCCTGACGCGAGGAACGGGAACTTACGCAACCTTGCGTACAGAGACGCGACGTGATATTGCAGACCAGGGAATGGGAGCGCTTTCGAAATGTCACTCAACCAATGTCTTTATTTCTCATCTTATTTTCTTGCATTTCGTTCCGCTAAATACGGCAAGACTACAAGAGAATGATGACAAAATGAGTCATCTGATGAAGTTTGGCGAAATTCCAGCTAAGCGGGTCCCGAAACGACGCAGCATACGGTGCCGCGGCGTGTATAACTGTTCGCTGCGGCCCGTCACGGCGTTTTTTCCGTGGCAACTGTTCCTTTTGAGTGCCTCAGCACAGTGAGGGTGTCCGTAAGGGACAGTTGTCCTGTCGTTTCCGCAGCGTCCCGCCGGTGTATAACTACGGCCTTAGGTGCTATAAGCCACCTTCCGAATCAACTCCCGGGTGTCAACTATATAATTCAAGCGTTACGCTTCTAAAAATTATCGAACGGATCAGATAATCAAAATCACTTAATCTGTCCTAAGATTTCTTAGGAAATTCAATCTACCAAATCACCCTTTTTGAAAACTCCGAATTTTGTTGAAATTCTCGAGTTGTCAGACAGAATTCTCCGAACGATCTACTCGAAAAATCGGGTAATTATCCTGAGGTGGAAAAACTTAAGAAGTTGTAAGTACTTTTGGATTGTTTATCGAAAGCGTTTGATGAACTTTTTACTGTATTTTCGCCATCAATTTCCACATAGATTTTTCCATGGAGTTAAGTTTCTCGAATAATTTTAAAATTGAAAAAACTGAATAATGTGATATCTCACTTGAATCGAATATTAAAAGAATTCAGAAGTATTTAAATATTATTTGCTGGGAAGTCAAGCCAGGAGTCCTGGGTGTACTGCAGTTCTCCCGTCGTAACGCGGCGAGTCCGACTTCCTAAGAAGACGGCATTGACCATCTATTCACTCTCTCTCTCATTCGCAACAAAATCTACGAGGGGAAGAGGCAGCGAGAGTGTTGGTGAGAAGGAGAGAGAGAGAGAGAGAGAGAGAGAGAGAGCGAGAGCGAGAGCAAGAGCGAGAGCGAGAGCGAGAGCGAGAGAGAGAGGGAGAGCGAGAGAGAGAAAGAGACAGAGAGAGAGAGAGAGCGTGAGAGTGCGCACTGTAAGCGCGCGCATGCACGCGGTAGAGTCTAGTAAACTTCGCCTTGAAATGGAGTGTTGATTCTAAAGCTTGCAACGATGAGAGGATTACAATACTCAACCACAGAACGTTTGCGGATTCAGCTGTCCATTCTACGGCTTGTTCTCAACTTCACAAATCTACATCACTGAGATCATTGATAAAGTCCGGGGCTTCGAAGTCCCCATGAAGCTACAATGTCGTCATATATTTTCAAGTATTTTGTTTTACGCTTTGAGCAAAAGGAAATGGTGTTTTGTGCCATTTTATCATAACTCTAGATTTTTGTGTAATTTTCTCATAATTCTGTTCGAAATGGTCCGTTAGGGAGTCTAGAGAGAAATACGGATTCGGCTTTGACAGATCCTTCTTTTGGAATTTCGGAGTTTTTTTTTTCTTCACACACTGAGAATCATGAGAGATTCTTACGTCATTCGAGTTAGTTTTGCTTTGTGTGCATAATGGTGTTCACAACGGAAACTTTTTTGACTTTTATCGGAAATCGAGAGATCCTAGGTCTACAGCAACTGCTATGTGCAGAAAACGGCTGAAATGAAGGCGTAAAGGCCTCTATACAGCCCCAAATTCTGAATGTGGGTAGCCTGCCACGCCCACTTTCTTGATGGCTGTTGAGGAAGTGGGCGTGGTTGGCATGCCGCATTTGAGTTCTGGCCCGAATGCTTGAAGTTCTTGCCGTGAACACTGTCTCTAAGGCATAACTCCACCGAGTTGCTGGCAGCTTCAAATTTTTTTATTTTTGTTGCCTACTAGTAAAAACTGAGTCAGAAAGGTGTTCAATGTCATCATATTCGAAAAAGAAGTCTAACGCTTAAAACCTCTCAGAAGAAAAATTTTATCTATGCGTTGACTCCCTGATCCTGCCAAAGGCAAGATGTCCAGTTGGAACAGTAGCCCCGTTCTCCAATCCAGAACAAAGCCGAGATTTGATCGCCATGCAGCCGTCCCAAAGAAAAAAAAAACGCTATTGGAGCAATTTATTGCTGTCAGGCCTCCGTAGAATGACGAATGGGTTTGGAGCGAGTTGATAATAAACAAGTGGAAGCCGAAAATGATTTTTCTGGAAACCCCTCTCCAAATGCAGGGGAAACGCACAAAATTCTCGGAAACCATTATTTCAAGACATAACGTCATGCGAAATCAATTCATGCTGACTAGTATTTCCTCCAACATTGGCGGCGATTTTTGCCCAGCCGCGCCGTTTTGAGCGAGCTAGATTTCCTCTAGCAAAGCACCACTGGTTTTGGATAAAGTGGCACTAGGATTATGCCTAATGTCGTACCATTATTGGAATATGTAGAATATCAATGCCCTGCAGGGGAACAATCACCTAAACCGAGAGCGGAATTCGTCTTGAATTCCTCAGGGACAAAGGAATATAGAAGGAGTGACTCGCCTTATGTTCACGGGAGGTCGATCGAACATCGGCACATCAGAGATCTGCACCTCTAGAATCTCCCTGTATGGTCCAGAGAGTGGCTCAGGAAGCCTGAAAAATTCGTGTTGGGCGCAGAAAATTCAGTATCCACTTACCCTAGCTAGTGACTCAATCCTATCTGTCGAAACTTGACTACTCAGAAGTGCTACCTTCCAAAGCTGCAGAAGACTTCATTGAATACAAAAAAACATTGGAGGGTTCTCCAAGAGAGGAATTTCCAGGTTTCCCAGAGAGTTACAATTCTGAGAACACTTTTGAGTTTTTTAGACTCATCGAACTTTGCAGCCTTCATTATTTGTTGTATGCATTCAATCGTCCTGAAGATCTGGGATAGCACCAGAAGACTTGAAGTAGGGTTTATACTTCCAGCGAGACGAATTTGTGAAAGCACATCATCCATATTCATTTTTGATCGATACGGACGGTAAACACTGAGTCTCGTAGATCATCTCGTGAAGTATAAACCCTGCTTGGACCGAATTCGTACTTCCCGCGATAAGCGACAGCGCACATCAGGCTATCGACTCTCGGTCAGTATGGATGGTGAATATTGTGTCGCGTCGCTCGTCGCTGGAAGTATGATCCTGGCCTTGAAGTATGTATGTGTGGCTAAGTGCTGTTTTCGCGGGGTGTTGATCGAAGTCACAGCTCGAAAGCAGTTCTGCTGGCACACGTGGCGTGCGCGGAGGAAAACCGCTGCGCGCACGTTGTCGTTGGAGCACGTTAACCGAGCGCCAACTAATTTTCTTTACAGAAGCCCCACGGTTAACGAGCCACAACGGCGACGTGCAAGTAGCGGTTTTCCGCCTCGCGCGTCACGTGTGCCAGTCGAACTGCTCCCGTGCTGTGACCTCGATCAACATTCCGCTTTCGCGACGGCAGCACGGAGGTTAAGAAATTTCCTCCCAAGGCACGCTCTGGAGCATATCACCTATCGACTCGCATATTTTCTATAGATTTTTGCGCAAATATCGATTTATCTTACTGGCCGTTTGTCAGAACCATTTTTCCGTATTTTTTCCGCTAAGTTTTAGTGTTCCTACCTCCAGCTCGCGTTACGCACCACCGCGGTTCCACTTTTCTGGCCAAAGGGTTGAGGATTGGTTATTCAAATCCTTCGAAAACTGTTTTGGCTCTGCTTTCGCGAGTAGAGATTTGAACTACTGTCCTCTGCATTGAGTATCGCTCAAACGATTCTCCGCTCGGCGACGCGACACAGCGCAATGCCATCACGCGGCAGCACAATCGATATTATACACTTGCGCTTCGCCACGCCACTCGGCTGCGGAACTATAAACGATGCCTTAACTTCCCAGACAGCAAGCTAGAAACCAATAAGTGTGTCCCTCCATCAATCCATGTTGACAATTTTTATCAACATGGATTGATGGAGGGACACACGTTTCACAACATGGAGTGAAACACACAAAACATGTTTTGTGCAGATGCATAGGGTATAGTTCGCTTCATTGAAAAAAGCTGAAATGGAAGCGACATGGGCACATCTTGATTCAATGCGAGAGCTCGCTTCGCGACAATCGATGACTTGTGATGAGCAGATTTTGTCAACGATTGCCGCGACGCGACCTCTGCACTGAAATAGGAAATAGTGTGTCCAGAAGTAAAAAAATACACTCTATATCTGGTTAAGTTCAGAATTGTATTCTCCTACATTCTACGTTTTTCAGAAAGCTACCTCGACAATGATTTTTCATTTTTGTGAAACTCTTTTCAGCATTAGTCAATGGATAGTTACAAAGAACAGAACATTCTTCGAGGAGACTCTGACGTGATTTTTTTTTGAAATGCTTAATCTGAAATTGTTATAAAATTTGTGTCAGATGTGGCCTCTTTATCAAGTTTAGTCCAGTGAATAGATGAGGCGCGATCATTGCGGCGGGGCCGTGCGGCCTACGCCACACCACCGCCAATAGGACTTCGATCGCGCGCGAAGATCTGTCTCCGCATCACCGTCCATTCACTAGACATAATTCTCCAAGGGGACTATGTGTTAGCGCCTCGAAAATCCTAGTCTTGTGAATGGACGAGGCCGCGGTTGTCGATTGTTTTTTGCAATCGAAACCGGTGGTGTCGCGACGGTCGCGCGAGTCATCGCAAACAATCATGTCCCGTCTGTTCGTCGGACCAGATTTCACGAAAGGACTATACCTGTCCCCCGTTGTGGTCTTGCATTCCCATCGTCCAACAAACCATGAGATATTGTCGAGAATCGGTGGCAGTGTCAGAGGCAGCTCTAAAATTGGTAGTTCTCCATTCAGTATTTCTTGAAACTCTATCCTCCCACTACTTTTTCCATTGCTCTGACACAGTCCACAGGAAAGTGCGCAGTTATCGGTGAAAAACGGTGAAATTGGACGGGTCCATGAACAGCGCTCTTCCTCCTGCCATCGTTTGCAGCTGCGGTAGACGTCCTGACATGGCCCTAAAAACAAACAATCTGCTAACATAGTCCTTCCGGAATGGAATGAAGCTTCTGCTAGGGATTCTCGACGATTCCCCTATATTTCGCAACACACATCGATCTGTGGTGCGCTAAAACTCTGGGAATCGCTGACTTCTTCCGCCGGCTCCAGCTATTATTTTTTTCGTGCGGTGTTCGCGCACAAAGCCGCATTGAGCCCTCCTTCGCTCGACATTACCTCGAGGGTGACGCTAATCCTCTAATGGAGAGAAGATCATTTTTCATATGGTCCCTATGTACGTTGACAGACACGAAGCGGATTTAACCGGAACAAAATCTAATGCAGACTAATGGATGATTTCGCGAAAAAACGAACACATGACATTTCATAAGAAATGTCCTTCGAAGAATCAGGAAGATGCTCAGAAATGAGAGGGGAGCCAGGAATTCGTGATCTAGAGAAATATGCGGTTCTGAATTGAACACTCGATTATAACTCCAAGTGTATAGCAAAGTGCCACCTCAGTAGACTACGGGTTTCCAACGCGTTCACACTTGACTGGACATTTTCACAAAGGGTGGTGGAAACATGTAAAAAAATTAGGTTGGAGGCAAATGAGTTTTGGCTTAGTGCTAAAAACATGTCCGAACTTGCAAAGTGAGAAAGGTGTTTCTGAAGTGCTGCGGTGTTACTTTACTATTGGGTGGAATTCACGATTTTATTTTTGAAAACTGGGGTTTTAACAGTTTTCGAAATGAACAGCTCGTGCACATAGATTTTTGTAGCGATTTCACACCATGGAAATATATTTGAGTCTTTTCAAAATCACCCTTACTCCAACCGCTGAGGCCACCTGGACTCAAAGCCTTCCAAACAACTCCGATTGAAAATGGAATTGGTCGGAGAACTCCGTAGAATGCGATTAAGTGACACGAGATGTGTTCGGGTTTTCTGTTCTTCTCTAGGGAGGATTTATGCGGGGAAACTTTTTATGCTAATACGATATGCTCCCTCATGACAATCTATACACTTAAACAGGAAAAACGCGGGGATGGGGATGGCTGTCGGCATTCCCAAAGGAGGAGCTAAGGAATTCATATAGAGTTTAGATGCAAATTGGAACCATTGCCACAACTAAAAGACAGGTAGAAGGGACACCGTCTAATTGCTAAAAGAGATTAACGGATAATTTTCTTTCGAAATTCACTAACGATAAGCTTTTTCCGAAAATGGCCGCATAGCGGCCAATTACATGAACGACAATGGAAGACGAAGGTGTTTCTGGAGAAGCCACCTTCTTGGATACACTCGAATTCAGAACTTTTCGAATAAATTTGCTTCTAACTTTTTGACTACAACAGTCGGATTTGAGTTTTTGAATATCCTTATAGTAGATCCGAATATTCCAGATGCATAACCACATTTCGCTTTTTTTCTGAGGAATTTTATTTTTCCATACTCTGTCCTATAAGACCAGACACCTGAAGCATTTCAAAGAATTCTAATTTGGAAAAGGATATTCTCTATCTATAGATATACCTATAGGCAACTTAAACTTCAGCCTCGTTTCATTTTTTATATGAAATTCTTGTTTGGCTCATGAATGTGTGACATAATATCTGCTCAGGTTCCGAACATTTTGCGAATTCTCAGATACATGTGGTTAATGAATAATTAGGTTTTCCTCAGAAATTTCATTTAATATTTTTCATCAATCATCTTATGCACTCTCTAAAACTCGGAAATTATTAAATTCTTTCCATAGGAATGTGCAGTAGTACAAAGCCTCACACTTTTCGCAATTTATGTATCAACTACGAGAGAGCAGAACGTTAGAGCATCCATTCAGGTGAGGGTTGCGTCAAAGCAACCACGATTTATAGAACGATCAGTGTCGACTGTACACACTGGCAAAGGTGGTTGAAAAGCGACGTTAATTTAGACTCATGTGGCCTGTGTCGAATCGCATCAGCCATTGAAAGCCGGAAAAATAAGCCAATCTGACCGTAGTTGAGCGATCCTGAACCTGCGAAAACTTGCAGCCTCGCGCACTTTTATGTGAAACCACGCCTCCTTGGTATGATCTCCTTATCAAATTTAGTCTAGCGAATGGAGCGGGCGCGACATTGCGGCTGGTCGTGCGGCGTTTGCGGCACCACAAGCCAAACGGGTCTCGGTCGCGCACGGCAATCTACCTGCACAGCCCCTTGGACTAAAATCTACAAGGAAAGTCTACGAATTCTCAGATTGATCACTAAAATACTGTTAATCTGGCTCGTTTTCTGACAGATCTAACGGTGAAAGCGTCCTAGTAGATTCCGTGCGAGTCTATTGGTTCCAACCACATTTGCGAACATGTGCGCTCCCCTTCAATACAGGGTTGGCGATACAAAGGGTTGTTGTGCTACCCTCATGAGAAGGCAGACCTAGCCATCTTAAATTTGAAAATAAGTGAAAAGCTGTGGAAAAAACGCTCAGGAATAAGTTATTGCTTAGTGTCCGCCAATTATCAGAAATCTTTATAAATGCCTGCTTTGTCAACTTTATTTTGCCTCTAAAGTAATTTATGAGCATTTCTAGAGACTACTGACTACTTCACCAGCAAAATAAAAGGCGGATAAGTAAGCGTTAATGAAAATCTCGTCAACTAGGGAGCGGGCCGACACCAGTAATCAGCCGGTATTCCCTGTTTTCGACAGTTTTCCCGGCGAATTTCAGGATTTTTTTCACATATTTTCACTATTGTGATGACCAAATCTACATTTTCATGAACAGAGCTCAAAAATCGTTTTTGACGCGAACCCGGCATTTTTTCAAATTTCCTCGTTTATGCATCTTCATACAATAATCTTGGTGGGTCTTTACTAGTTCATGCGCATAATGTTTGAGTGGAGGGAGCTCACATCAGGCCCTACTCTGGAAAAATTTGTTCGGGAAAGTACCGCGACCCGCGATAGTTCCGCGATAGTACCGCAGCGGCAATGTTATCAGAAAATTCTGTTGCCGTGTCTTGAGCCTCGACATCGCCGCGATAGTACCGCAGTGGCTCCGCGTAAGGACCGCGCCAGTGGGGTACGATGTATAGTCCTTGGTGGTAAAACGAAATTGTCGCCTGTTCAATTGCTCAAGTTTGAGGTACATTCCTTGGGCGTGAAAAACAGCGGTGACGTCTGTCGTTATCGGACAGAAGACTTCACAACCGCAGGTGCGTATTTTTGTTCATAGGTCCCCTTAGTTGTACGATATATCTCAATTGACCTCATATGAGATACTCTTCCGTAGCCGCGGCGGCACTATTGCGGAGCCGCAACGGTATTCCCACGACGCCGCTATGGTTCCGCGGTAGTGCCGCTGCGGCTCCGCGATAGTGATGCTTTGGTGCCTGTAGGCGCCGAGGCGGTACTATCGCGGAGTCGCAGCTGCAGTTTCTTTCAGAGTAGAGGCCAAGCTCTGTCAGTAGTTCTGCGAAAGTGTGTTTGGTAACTAGTAGCTTATCCGTGCACATTCGCATTTTTAAAACCATTTTTACTTCAGAGCTGAATTTGGGAAAACGGGACTATCCCAGGCGGAGGGGGTGGTGGGGGGCACCCAGGATTTTTAATAGAAATGAATAAAAACTCTGATGAAAGATGTTTGATACCGCTATTAAAGGCAGTGGTCGCGATCAGATATGCTTGTCGTGTTTTCCTCTCTAGACCCTTTTCTGGGTTTCCAGTAGTAGGACCAATAAGAAAAAATCGCGAAATAGCCACTGTTTTGGGCCAAATTTGAAGCCTTAACGTTCTTGTCTTTGATGGTGGACGAGCTCACTCCATATCTTCGGCATCGATGATCTCTAGTATCAAGAACATCAGCTGGCTTGAAATTGATTTTCAATCAACGAACCTTCCGATTTATGTACACATCTACTCAAAAACATTGACTGCGTGCTTGCTTCCATTGTTTAACGGTTTTTATTTGGTAAATTTGCATTTATTTCTTCCTCTGAATGTCGATGATTTTTGACTGCTCGGCATGAGACTGCGATCTTTTTGGTTCTCGCTGTGCACGTGTGAACGAACTAGCATGTTTGGGCCCTAGAAACTCTAATTCTAGCCCGTTTTTCACCGCGTTACCTTCATAGTTTTTCAGCTGTTTTTGACCTAAGCTGATTTTTGTGGTTTTTTCAATAACGTTTTTCACCGTGACCACTGCCTTTAATCACTGTTGTTATGAAAACTATAGAAATACTTCGATTGACAGCATTACTGATCGGTGGTTTATTTCATTTCGGTCTTGAATACTGGATTCCCCCCCTCGTCTAGGATATTCTTGGAAAAACTGGGTATATATGGTGGGTTTCAGTCGAAGAGTAAGTCGCTCTCACACAGCTGCGTGACGCGTGTGCAGGGTGAAAAAAAGTTCCATAGTCGGCTGGGTGCGGCTCTCTTCCCGTGATGCTACTCTCTCTTCCCTTGGGTGCTAGTCTTCCCTTAATTCAGGCCAAATGCAGCGTTCATGGCAGTTGGTTAACATTCCTCAGAGCAAAACAAAATCGTTCGCATAACTTACTGGCACACTTTCGCCCCATCCATCCAACTGGACACTTGCAACGATTTCCCGATTGGTGGAAGACACAAGTGCCGGCTCCACAGGACAAACGGTCCGTCGTCGAACAGAAATCGATAACTGAAACATACAAGATCATCTTTCTTAGCTGATTTCGAACTTTTGGTGTCCTCAAATTTTGTAGTGTAAATTTTCTTTCCGAGTATGTGTCACAGACCCATGGAAAGCTGGCCAGCCACTACACGGTAGCTAAAAGACGCTCAACGGAAGTGTTCTCAACAATAATAATTAACACAATTGTAGGTTTACCACGGTGAGTCGCAGTTCGGCCCAATTTAATTCTAACTTTTGTAATTCAATGTTTTTTGGAGTGATGAAAACGGCTAACATTATGAAGTTTGCCTCTATGAAAATGCTAAAAACTCTGCCACGTGATCTGAATTCTCTGCTCTAATCTAGACCGGAAACAGGCATTTCCGCATTGAAGTTGGAAAGATAGCGAAAAAGGCCGTCCTGAACGCCCTGTTTATAGAAACAAAACGTTCTCAAAAAGCACGGATTTCCAGACAGGACATGAATTGGTTTCAGCATATTTATCTTCTTGATGAATAGGTTGAAGCTATTCTATTCCTTGTGATGCATACCATCTGTCCTCAACTTCCTATGTGAAAAGAAAATCTGAATTCGCACGTGATTTCCAAAAACTTTCTCATAACAGGATTTCTTGGCATAAAAATCATTAACCTCATCTAATCATGAACATAGAACATGAAATAGTTTCGCCGGTTATTCTTTTCTTTTGATTAAAGGCAGTGTTTACATTGAACCCCGTTTTTGAGTTTGCAGCGTGCAGCACTGTGCTGGCAGCTGCTAGAGGGGATAGGGTCGTAGAAAGCAGCGAGACTGTACAGAAATCGACAAAACAGGTGCGATTTGGAGATTTCATTAGCCTAGTACGCCTGCTTGGCCCACCCCGCCCCCCGTTCTGACGAGCATGTGGCGCCGCGGACCTTTTCGATGACAAATTTCCAAGCAACCCCGCCACACCCAGCCTGATCGAGTCGCGCACATTTCGCTATTACAGCGCGCTTGCGCAAACTAGTAAGGCGCGTGAGCTCGTTCGCGCCCTGAACCTTCACCTACGTTAGAAACCTCTATTTCAGTCTATTCTGAGAGCTTTTCTTCTCTGTTTCTTTACTATCCGTTAAAGGCAGTGTTCACGATAATCTTCGATTTTGAGATTAATCGCTAAACCGATTGTTTGCCCCCCGGTTAGAACTGAAATGACGAAGAAACCGAGAAAAACGCCCCAGAAGGGCACGAAATCCTTTACTCACATCCCACTTCTTTACTCTCACTGGAACTGTTCGTTGTGTTGATGAAATATTTTGTAGATCCGTCCTTTGCCATTTTCTGCTTTCTGTTGCCCCGTCCCTTCCTTCGGACCCTAACTAATACTGTTTTGCATAAAATATTTTCCAATTTACGACTGACCCAATTTTTCACCGGTCCCAACCATCGGGACCATGTTCATCCAGTCGGACAACTAGTCCAGGACAGAGAATAGTGTCACTGAAATACGACGTTTTAATGTGTTCCTCGCCGTTTCTTCGTGATTTTAGTAACACTTAGTTGCCAACGCATTGTTTTTAGTGAAAAACCCGACAACGAAAATCATCGTGAACACTATTTTCGAGTCGAATTCCAATATGGAATGCATTTTTAACACTGCCTCGAAGTCGAAACAATATTTTCTCGCCACTCTTTTTTTTAAGAATTTTGCTTAAATTTTCGGCGCTGTTTTTTTACTAAGTGTGATACCCATACCTTTTGGAAGCGCAAAATTTTGCCTATCTAACGCTCTTTTGTAGAACATATAGAAATCGATTGTCAGTTCTAAGGCCTATGATCCCTGTAAAACCTACGCGAAAAAAGAAAGCATTTGAGTTCTTAAAAACAGGTGCCTACTAATCACGTTACTTCGAATCACTGCCTAAAAAGCATCCATCTGTTACGAATTCGTCCGCCTTGCTTTCCTTTCTCTATCCGTCATACTCCTTCACCGATTACTCAGCTATGCGGAAGTATCGCCAGTCAAGGGCGAGTGGCTGAATGGTGGCATCCATCTCAAAATGGTTCTTCTTCATCCGATAGGGTAGGATAAATGAGGTCTCGAATACCGGGTTCTTGTGGGATTGTGATGGTTAACGTCTGACGAATAGCGATCGTGGATGCCGGCGGTGGAGCGTTTACGCTGGTTCCCTTAGTGGAGGTTCGAGTTCTTTGCTTTTCCTCACAAACTTCTACAACTTCGCCTTCGAATCCCTTCCTGATTGGCTGTGAAATAACTCTAATAGTGGCTACTTAACCCACTTCTATGAAGAAAACACCACTAGAATCGGCCAGAATTCTTGAAAGTTTTGTCCCTAACTAGGTCACCTAGCTTTCAGTTGCCTGACTAGGTAACATATAGTAACATACATATATGTATGTAATTTTGAGCGTTCTCTACACACTGAGAGCTGCGCGAGAATCGATGTTGAACTATCTCTTCGTGGACGCATAATGCCATCATTCATGCAAAAACTCCGTTTTCGTAGGGCAAGCACCCGAATCTCACAATCGGTCCCTTAGGATAAGCGCTAATATATTTTTTCCTGGCTGTAAGCCCTATCTTGTAGGCTGTCACACCATCAGACATCACAATTATTGTGTGAATATGCGTCGTTTCTCTATGCTTCCCATCATTCCTCAGGGCCAGGGAAGGGTCTTGTAATGGCTTTTTACCCCAGAATAGTTTGGTCCAATGTGCCGAAATAAGGGTGTAAAACATGAGACCTCCCTATCTGAAAATCACGGCTGCACTTACCCGCCTTCGAAGCGACCTGTGAATGAACAGCTTGGACCACCGTAGCGAGAACGACAGCCACTGCAAGCATCCCCGTCGTCCTTAGGGCCAAAAGAACCTGAAGAAAAGGCATTGATGCCTCTTTAAAGAAAGCGACTTTATAAGAAAACCATGAAGCGGAAATGGAAGTTGAAGAGTATGTGCAGTGACGCGCGATACAAGCAGAATAGCATTGATTCACAACAAATCAGAGAGGTGAAATGTGATTTAATATTTTGAAGCACAAATGCTCGCAAATGTGGATGAGATTCAGCCGTGCGAGTCCAATCAGTGCAGTTATTGGACTCGCACGGCTGATATCAGAACGTTTAATCTGTTGGAACCACAAAACGGCTTAGAATGAACGTACTTCAGCAATACATTTAAGGGTGTTTGTACTGAGGTCGGAATAACACTAATTCTTACGGACAATATACCCCTACAACTGTAAAACGAAATTCTCATACTTTATGACGGCTTCGGCACGCGCGGTGCTGCTGCCTCCGTCTGTACACCGCTCTTTCGCTGTCTTTAACCTCCGCTCCGCATCCGCACGAGTACAAACCACGGAAATTTTGCTTTTTTTGCAGCCAGTGCATCCGCTAGCACTGGAAATATAGTCGCTGTGAATCTGGATCCGAATTTCTGCGGATGTCCTACCCTTCTTCACAATATATAATAGAATGTAATTGACACAAAAATTTTCCTCGGTTAGGTTTATTTCCCCGCCGTCTGCGTCCCAGTGACTCTACTTATACCTGTGGCTTTCAGTCTATCCTTTTGCAGTCTGAGTCTCTATGTGATCATGCCTTGGACAGTATATCTGAGAGTTTTGCCCGCGAAATATCCGAGAAGTAGCCCACCAGGCTCCTCAGCGGCTCCTGATGAGCTATCTATTTCTCAGTTAGTTCTCACCTCCCACGAAAAGGGCAAGAGTTAGACGGGAAATAATCGAGAAATAACGAGAAGTAAGCAAAAATAACAGAAACGCGGCCGGCACACCGACACGCGACGCGGCCGTAGCTGAATCGCTGAGCCGCCATCCAGGGCCGCCAGCGTTTACGTGGGGCCTCCAAAGGCTAAGCGAGGTTCAACTCTCTCAAACTTGAGAAATTGAACCGACGAAGGTGTTGACACCTGACTCGTGCCTCTGGAATGCGTCGTATACTTCCCTGAAGAGCAATACTTCTCGGCAATTTCTGGGCTATGTGGCGGCAACGTTCTATTTTCCGGCTATTTCTCGGCTGTCACGCGGAAAGCAGACAGTTAGCGGCTATTTCTCGGCCGAAACTCTCAGAGATACAACGAACCGACGAACCATCCTCCGTCTACTGCATCCAAGTAACTACGTTATAGAAAAATTGAGGTCGATCGTAAAAAAGCACGAACCTTCACTTAATAAGAAAACTTCGGGCCAAAAAGAGTTATTTCTAAAGTAGCTTCTCATCTTTTAAAATCTTTTGCACTGCTATGCATTTAGGATATTTTAGGAGACTGCTGCAATTAGACTGCTGCAACGGTGCACTAACTAAATATAGTGCGAGAGCTGGGCAGAATCTGAATTCATCAGCGGTTCCCTTGGGAAATGTCGCATTTGTACAAATTCCTCACTATGAAAAAAGACTAGCGCACACGTACTTGAGATTCCGCACTGAGCGAAGACAGTCACACTGGCAAGAAAAACAAATTTCTGAGTAGTGTTTAGCGGAATGTGTACACGTACAAAAATCGAAACGAAAAATAGAATGAGAGATCTAAGCCCTATTTCGGACTGCATCCACAAGGACAAATCACTACTGCTTGACCTATAAAGCCGTGTAGGCCTGAAGGGTAAAAAGAAAATTGTGGGAGACATTTGAAAATTTTCGGAACAGAGCTATTTAGTGCTTAACGTTCGGACGAACCTACTAGCAAAAGTCTGAGAAGTCAAAATTTTGTATCAACAGCGGCTATGTAGTGGCATGCATATCAAAGGTAGCACAGTTCGCGTTAGGTGTGAAACAATAAGGTTCCACTCCTGCTGAACTGATTGTGAGGCTGTAACAGTGGTCGTGCACTGGAGCTCTGAGAGAACAATGGAGGTTGAGAGAGTGGACGAAAACATCCTTGAAAAAGTCTTCCTTAGGCTTTTCTTGTTGCGAAAAGCTTTTCATGGTAGTGCCGAAGGTATCATAGGAAAGTCGGGTTGTATGTAGTTTATTTACCTGTGTTGTATACCCTTTGCTTCTTCTGACCATAACATTTTTCCTCCTCACCTTCACACATATAGTGTGAGAAAATGGATTGAACCCGAAATACCCTTCATAAAAATTATAGACTAAAGCACTCACAACTTGGTTATGAAGTTTCCGAGAGGTAAGAGTTTCATGATTTGGACACTCTGTAATACATTAGTAGAATCCTATCAATCTATGACATTGCGAGAAAATGGAGTGAAAACGAAATATCATCCTTTTTTCTCTTTATTTCAGTATTGGATCGATGAATTTCTACAGTGGAATCCGTCCAGTTACGAGGGGGCACAGGAAATCTTCCTTTCATCGTCGGACATTTGGATTCCAGAGTTCTCCCTGTACTACAGGTTAGTATCAAAGGTAGATTAGATGGAAGAAGGTAAAAAAAGCAGAAACCCTACGCGTACTTTGCTATTAAATCTTGGTCAAAGAGCGATTTGCCTAGTGTTTTAGCTCATACATATTTCCCCGCATGTATCAACTCTCTTTGGAATGCGCTATTGCACGAAAATTCTGTTTGACAATGAGCTCAGACTTCGACTGGTCACTTGACCAGTCGAAAGGACTTGAAAGAATTGGAACGAAATTAAGACTACTCCTCGGCCTTCCATCCGAACGAGAAAAAAGAATAGAATGTTGTTGATAAGATTTGTTAATTGCCAATGTGACCGAAGAGAGATGAAATCATTTTGAAAAGGAGAAATCTATAAAAAAATACTCTTGAGTAGAAAAAAGGAATAATAATAATTCCGAAACGGTTTGAGAACAAAAAAGACAAGCAAGTCAGAAAGCTGAGGGTAAACAGGGTATGCATGCCTTATTTTTTGGGGGCAGGTGAGTTTTTGAACTAGTGCGTGGTCATAGAAGATGAAAGCAGAACGGTGTGAATTTTCCCCAGAACGGTGTGAACCAACGAATTATTCTATTGGGAAAAAGATCGATCCAATTTTGATTTGCCTTTATATACCTATTCTGCACAATAACTCAGGCGATTCTCGGCCCGAGCCGCACCGAACAGGAATCGGGGCCGCCTCAAAAATCAGTTCATTCTCCCAATCTCCGGGCCACTGCTGTTGCTTTCGGACAAACTGGAGGAGCCCGGATAGCAACAACAGAAGCCAAACCGCAGATTGGGAGAACGAGCCGAACTGTCAGTCATCCTACATACCTCTACTATGTCAGAAAAGCTAGCTGTAATTTGTTCAAAAGTTACTTTCGAATTTATAAAATGCAACACCAAGCCATAGTTCTCATTATGCGCACACAGACTTCTAATCAGCATTATAGAGTCGATTGTTACTTCAGTTGTATAGCAAGATGCCACTACATTGAAAAAAAAACAAACATACTAACACTTCACAACAGGCTGCACATTTTGACTCGTTGGCACTATTCCACGCAGATACAATACCCACCCTAAGTTTTGGCAAAAAGGCGAAAAAAGCGCGGAAATTCGCTTTTTTCGTCTTTTGATCATAACTCGCTTCAAAGTGAACGATTTTCAAATTTCAAGACAGTTTTGGAATCAGCATTGATCCCTCTTTCTTTTTGATCGATACGTGGCTTACTCTGAAACAATGCATATAGGGTTGACACAATCAATCGAGTGGGTGAGTATGAGCTGCTGAAATGTGTGACTGGGTCTACTCTAGTTTATTCGAATATTTGGTTCAGTTTTTCTTTTCATTTTACAATTTGTATTTTTTTATATTTTCAATTCTTTAAAAATTTAATCTCACTCTTCCTCTAGGTATTATTTATTAGCTATTCATTCAGTTATTTGCTTGAAACTTTTTGGTTCTTAAATATTTTGGTTTTTATATTCGTATTTAATACTTATTTCAATTTGCTTTATTGGATTTTTTATACAACTTTTCACTGTAATTTGAATACTTTATAATTCAGTTTGATTACTATAACTATCGCTTTATCTGAAAAATGGTTTCAATAACAACGATAAAATATTATTCGGATATGAATCGTTTCAACTTTGACCTCAGACGAACAATTCATAACACTGAAAACTTTTAGAGTCTTCGATGTAGGAGCAAATTCAAGTTTCAGTTGTTTGTGCCAATATTGAAATTTTCTTGGAGTTATTATTTTCAAAATCCGAAATTACCATTCGTCGCCCTGATTTCTAGAATTTTTTCAAGTTTGTGAAAACAGTTATTTTTTGAAGTAGTTATGACATATTTCACCCTTCCATGAAGTTGAAATTCTTCAGAATCTATGAAACTTCAACCTGAAAAACATTACCAATCGAATCTTGTCGTATCGTGAATTTCGAAACTGTCTCCATACCTGGGAAACAGTCAAGATTTACTTTTGATCCTGCCTGGTTTTGGATGAACTCCGCGCTGGCAATGGTCCGCTTAGCTGCCTGCGCCTCCACTACTTTCACTCTATCTATCTGTTCCTCTCGACGGTCTAACGCACTCCTCGCTCGAAGACAGTCCCGGAAAGGGATTGAATTTGAGCAGCGAAGATGGGCTAGAAAGACACCTCGGTGGAAGGTGTGGTCCTTGGAAAACCAATGTTCCGAAAGCATAATGGGTGGCTTCTGCAATGTTGGTGTACGGGGACGAGATAAAAAGCAGTTAACGGTATGAAGGGCTGTTTTTTCGGACAGCTTCGGAGGGTGCAGAAAATAAAGCTTAACTGTGAGGGTGGCCAACATCATACGTGCATTTAGAGAAAATCGGAACAGGAACTAGCTCTATGGGTTGTCCTTTCCTGGGATTCCAGTCCCGTTCTCGAACTGTGCTATCGGTGAGTGAATCCTTAGTCGCAGACCATCCAGAAACCGACGCGCGCGGCCGCGGCGCATCACCGCACTGATGACTCCACCAAGCAAAAGGTGTGACTCAACCAACTAACTGCTCTTCGACAATTGCGGTCAGAAATTATTGAATACAAGGAGAAGGATCGGAATATGGAATTTTCATTTTCTCAATTTCATAAAAATCACCCGCGAGCATTGCACCCACACGGATAAATGCTTTCTTTTCTGAACCCTCCGAAGCTGTCCGAAAACAGCCCTCATACAGTTAACTGCTTTTTATCTCGTCCCCATACATCAACATTGCAGAAGCCACCCATTATGCTTTCGGAACATTGGTTTTCCAAGGACCGCACCTTCCACCGAGGTGTCTTTCTAGCCCATCTTCGCTGCTCAAATTCAATCCTTTCCGGACTGTCTTCGAGCGAGGAGTGCGTTAGACCGTCGAGAGGAACAGGTAGATAGAGTGGAAGTAGTGGAGGCGCAGGCAGCTAAGGGACCATTGCCAGCGCGGAGTTCATCCAAAACCAGGCAGGATCAAAGTAAATCTTGACTGTTTCCCAGGTATGGAGACAGTTTCGAAATTCACAATACGACAAGATTCGATTGGTAATGTTTTCAGGTTGAAGTTTCATAGATTCTGAAGAATTTCAACTTCATGGAAAGGTGAAATATGTCATAACTACTTCAAAAAATAACTGTTTTCACGAACTTGAAAAAATTCTAGAAATCAGGGCGACGAATGGTAATTTCGGATTTTGAAAATAATAACTCCAAGAAAATTTCAATATTGACACAAACAACTGAAACTTGAATTTGCTCATACATCGAAGACTCCAAAAGTTTTCAGTGTTATGAATTGTTCGTCTGAAGTCAAAGTTGAAACGATTCATATCCGAATAATATTTTATCGTTGTTGTTGAAACCATTTTTCAGATAAAGCGATAGTTATGGTAATCAAACTGAATTATAAAGTATTCAAATTACAGTGAAAATTCGTATAAAAAATCCAATATAGCTAATTGAAATAAGTATTAAATACAAATAGAAAAACCAGAATATTTAAGAACCAAAAGTTTCAAGCAAATAACTGAATGAATAGCTAATAAATAATACCTAGAGGAAGAGTGAGATTAAATTTTTAAAGAATTGAAAATATAAAAATACAAATTGTAAAATGAAAAGAAAAACTGAACCGAATATTCGAATAAACTAGAGTAGACCCAGTCACACATTTCAGCAGCTCATACTCACCCACTCGATTGATTGTGTCAACCCTATATGCATTGTTTCAGAGTAAGCCACCTATCGATCAAAAAGAAAGAGGGATCAATGCTGATTCCAAAACTGTCTTCAAATTTGAAAATCGTTCACTTTGAAGCGAGTTATGATCAAAAGACGAAAAAAGCGAATTTCCGCGCTTTTTTCGCCTTTTTGCCAAAACTTAGGGTGGGTATTGTATGCATACTGGGAACCTGTCAAAATACGGATTTGATGCCCAGCTAAAGTTAATGCGCAAAAAAAATTCCAAAGCGTGTAGTGTAGAACAAACGGGCTAAAACGTCTATGAATTACCGCAGTGGCACTCAACTAGTGGCTGGAACCCAAAACTGCTCTTAGCCGTTTGGTCCACTTCAGAACGTCTTCAATACATCGAATATCTCAATAAAAATAAATAGGAAGTATTAGAGGGCGCCGGAAATTCGATGAGTCCCTCAAGGGAATTTTTCGATTTTTCTCAGCCAGCAGCGGTGGGCGAAGTGTTGCAAATGTTACATTCATAGTTGTATGGAAGACAAAGGCGTCAATTTAGGAAAGGAGTCGGCCGATGTTGAAGACTGGGTATTGGAGGAGGATCGGTGAGGGCGAGGAACACAGGAAAAAGTCACTATTAGCATTCTTTACGATCCAAACACATACGCGAAAAGACATTGTCGTTACATCACAATGGTCTGCGGCGGCGCATCCAAAACCCCTACAAAAAAAACCGAAAACCTTGATGAAAAGCGCTTCCTGCTAACCAAACAGACTAATTTCGCCTTGAAACTGATGGCGTCGTTTGTCATGGTCACCCCCTGCTTGTCATTGATTCTGCTCCTCGACATCAATCCGCAGAATTCAGAGGTATTGCCTAGAATTGGAAACTTTTGGTGAAGTTTGAGAAGGCGACGGAAGTGTTCGCCAAAATGGTTACGAAAGAGGCTAAAATTAATCATGTACGCGCCCCGTAACCTTCTCATTTCTGCCCGTCTATTCTTCCGCTAACAGAAGAAACCCTACGTCTAGTGTGCCTGTTTCTTTTTGGAATACCTTTTTTTGTTTCCGATGGCCTTGAAATGGTCTAGCGCAGATGCCTTCATGGGGCGTTCGCCAATTCCCAGCAGTATTTGGATAATGTGGTATGTAAGTACACCTGCTAAACCAGCATCTGAGCTAGCAGTTTTGCCCAACATGCGAAAAGTTTTCGATGAAATAATATGTTCCTCTTAAACTGAATCTTTCAATTTGTGTATCTTAAAAGGCTATTTTTAGTAGAATATAGGAAAGAGACCTCGCGAAACCCCAACCGCTCGGGGGGGGGGAGTTCTGCGACGCGATCGCGTGCAGAGCGAGGGCTTTAAAAGTGTGAATGCCGAATCGCGAAAGTTGGCGAACACGCTCTTTCACGTACACAGTCTAATCGACGCCTATTTAGCATAAATGAATACAGCAAATAAACACAGCGAACTGCAGCTGTGTTTATTTGCTGTATTCATCTATGTGTGAAAAATGATGTGAACAATTACTTGTGAGAGTGTTTGCCGTGAGTGGTGTTAAATGTCTTCGTTGAGGATTTTTTAATTTTCTTATCTCTTTTTATCTTTTTCTGGTTTGAAAGTTTTGTGTTTTGTGACGTGCATTCTGAATATCATAATTCTTGAAAGTTTAGGTTCCTGGCAAAAGTGAAGATTTGGCATGGCCATTTTTTCGAAGAATTAGAAATATACTCAGGTAAAAGGGGAAGGTAAAGAAAAATGAAAAAAAAAGTTTTGAAATATCCCTGAGTCCGATTTGGCGTAGAATAATTTGTTTTTCGGGAAATGAAGTGAAATAGTTGAAAATATGATTTGGCAGTCGAGTTTGAACCGGCTATCGATAAGAGTTGTGCAAAACGAAAGATCGCCTTGTCTGTGCTTATCCGTAGAACATTTCAAAGCGAAATCACGCGTGAAATGGGAAGCATCAAAACTTTTTCGGGAGCTGTAATGCGGCGGTCTTCACGTATTAGGTGAAGTAAAATCAACACGCGTGATTTCGCTTTGATATGTTCTACGGATAAGCACAGACAAGGCGATCTCTCGTTTTGCACAACTCTTATCGATAGCCGGTTCAAACTCGACTGCCAAATCATATTTTCAACTATTTCACTTCATTTCCCGAAAAACAAATTATTCTACGCCAAATCGTTCTCAGGAATATTTCAAAACTTTTTTCATTTTCTTTACCTTCCCTTTACCTGAGTATATTTCTAATTCTTCGAAAAAATGGCCATGCCAAATCTTCACTTTTGCCAGGAACCTAAACTTTCAAGAATTTCATTTATTTTTCCGAAAGGTTTCCTTTCTAACATGATTTATGCCTGGTGGTGTTAGATGAAAGTAAACCCAGTAATGTCCTGCCCCCCTCACCCTTCTATGACGTCCTTGGCACTCCAACTGATGTCCTGCACACCTCTCTGATGTCCTGCACACTTTCTATGACGTCCTGCACACTCCCACTAATGTCCTGCGCACATTCTGTTACATCTTGCACACTCCCACTGATGTCCTGCACACTTTCTACGGCGTTCTGCGCACACCCATTCGGGTCCGGCACTTTCTACGGTGTCCAGCGCACTCTCATTTGGGTCCCACACACTTTATACGGCGTTCTGCGTACGCCCATTTGGGTCTAAGCACGCTTATGCCGATCATTTTTCCGCAGGGCTACCATTACCCTCCTTCAAAAATTTTCTGAGTGTCAGCTTGCATATGAGCACATCGTAATAGCCAACAAACGTGTTTGCACAATTTCGACCTCCTCAGCCACTTCCCGGCGGCTTCTCGAAGAGAGCGGTTTGTGAATGAATGCATACCGTTCCTCTGCCCTTTTATACCCCGCATGTTATGAACGTGTGTTATCGTTCGTTATCATGTTTTGCTCAAGAATGGTTACGCTAACCCTGCGGAAAAAATGATCCGCATGGGCGTGCTTCTATTTGGGTCCCGCACGCTTTCTACGGCGTGTGGCGCACTCTCATTTGGGTCCCGCACACTTTCTACGGCGTCCGGCGCACTCCCACTTGGGTCCCGCATGCTTTCTACGGCGTGTGGCGCACTTTCATTTGGGTCCCGCAAGCTTTCTACGGCGTCCGGCGCACTCCCACTTGGGTCCCGCATGCTTTCTACGGCGTGTAGCGCACTCTCATTTGGGTCCCGCACACTTTATACGGCGTCCGGCGCACTCCCACTTGAGTCCCGCACACTTTCTATGTCGTCCGGCGCACTCCCACTTGGGTCCCGCACGCTTTCTACGGCGTGTGGCGCACTCTCATTTGGGTCCCGCACGCTTTCTACGGCGTCCGGCGCACTCCCACTTGGGTCCCGCATGCTTTCTACGGCGTGTAGCGCACTCTCATTTGGGTCCCGCACACTTTCTACGGCGTCCGGCACACTCCCACTTGAGTCCCTCATGCTTTCTACGGCGTGTGGCGCACTCCCACTTGGGTCCCGCACACTTTATACGGCGTCCGGCGCACTCCCACTTGAGTCCCGCACACTTTCTATGGCGTCCGGCGCAATCCCACTTGAGTCCCGCACACTTTCTACGGCGTCCGGCGCACGCCCATGTGGGTCCCGCACACTTTCTACGGCGTCCGGCGCACTCCCACTTGGGTCCCGCATGCTTTCTACGGCGTGTAGCGCACTCTCATTTGGGTCCCGCACACTTTATACGGCGTCCGGCGCACTCCCACTTGAGTCCCGCACACTTTCTATGTCGTCCGGCGCACTCCCACTTGGGTCCCGCACACTTTATACGGCGTCCGGCGCACTCTCACGTGGGTCCCGCACACTTTCTACGGCGTGTGGCGCATTCTCATTTGGGTTCCGCACACTTTCTACGGCGTCCGGCGCACTCTCATTTGGGTCCCGCACACTTTCTACCGCGTCGGGCGCACTCCCACTTGGGTCCCGCACGCTTTCTACGGCGTGTGGCGCACTCTCATTTGGGTCCCGCCCACTTTCTACGGCGTCCGGCGCACTCCCACTTGAGTCCCGCACACTTTCTACGGCGTTCTGCGCACGTCCATTTGGGTCCCGCACACCTTCTACGGCGTTCTGCGCACGCCCATGTGGGTCCCGCACACTTTCTACGGCGTCCGGCGCACTCCCACTTGGGTCCCGCATGCTTTCTACGGCGTGTGGCGCACTCTCATTTGAGTCCCGCACACTTTCTACGGCGTCCGGCGCACGGCCATGTGGGTCCCGCACACTTTCTACGGCGTCCGGCGCACTCCCACTTGGGTCCCGCATGCTTTCTACGGCGTGTGGCGCACTCTCATTTGGGTCCCGCACACCTTCTACGGCGTCCGGCGCACTCCCACTTGAGTCCCGCACACTTTCTATGTCGTCCGGCGCACTCCCACTTGGGTCCCGCACACTTTCTACGGCGTCCGACGCCTCTCATTTGGGTTCCGCACACTTTCTATGGCGTGTGGCACACTCCCACGTGGGTCCCGCACACTTTCTACGGCGTCCGGCGCACCCCACTTGGGTCCCGCACGCTTTCTACGCGCGTGGCGCAATCTAATTTGGGTCCCGCACACTTCCTACGGCGTCCGGCGCACTCCCACTTGAGTCCCGCACACTTTCTATGTCGTCCGGCGCACTCCCACTTGGGTCCCGCACGCTTTCTACGGCGTGTGGCGCACTCTCATTTGGGTCCCGCACGCTTTCTACGGCGTCCGGCGCACTCCCACTTGGGTCCCGCATGCTTTCTACGGCGTGTAGCGCACTCTCATTTGGGTCCCGCACACTTTCTACGGCGTCCGGCACACTCCCACTTGAGTCCTCATGCTTTCTACGGCGTGTGGCGCACTCCCACTTGGGTCCCGCACACTTTATACGGCGTCCGGCGCACTCCCACTTGAGTCCCGCACACTTTCTATGGCGTCCGGCGCAATCCCACTTGAGTCCCGCACACTTTCTACGGCGTCCGGCGCACGCCCATGTGGGTCCCGCACAATTTCTACGGCGTCCGGCGCACTCCCACTTGGGTCCCGCATGCTTTCTACGGCGTGTAGCGCACTCTCATTTGGGTCCCGCACACTTTATACGGCGTCCGGCGCACTCCCACTTGAGTCCCGCACACTTTCTATGTCGTCCGGCGCACTCCCACTTGGGTCCCGCACACTTTATACGGCGTCCGGCGCACTCTCACGTGGGTCCCGCACACTTTCTACGGCGTGTGGCGCATTCTCATTTGGGTTCCGCACACTTTCTACGGCGTCCGGCGCACTCTCATTTAGGTCCCGCACACTTTCTACCGCGTCGGGCGCACTCCCACTTGGGTCCCGCACGCTTTCTACGGCGTGTGGCGCACTCTCATTTGGGTCCCGCCCACTTTCTACGGCGTCCGGCGCACTCCCACTTGAGTCCCGCACACTTTCTACGGCGTTCGGTGCACTCCCTTTTGGGTCCCGCACGCTTTCTACGGCGTTCTGCGCACGCCCATGTGGGTCCCGCACACTTTCTACGGCGTCCGGCGCACTCCCACTTGGGTCCCGCATGCTTTCTACGGCGTGTGGCGCACTCTCATTTGAGTCCCGCACACTTTCTACGGCGTCCGGCGCACGGCCATGTGGGTCCCGCACACTTTCTACGGCGTCCGGCGCACTCCCACTTGGGTCCCGCATGCTTTCTACGGCGTGTGGCGCACTCTCATTTGGGTCCCGCACACCTTCTACGGCGTCCGGCGCACTCCCACTTGAGTCCCGCACACTTTCTATGTCGTCCGGCGCACTCCCACTTGGGTCCCGCACACTTTCTACGGCGTCCGACGCTCTCTCATTTGGGTTCCGCACACTTTCTATGGCGTGTGGCACACTCCCACGTGGGTCCCGCACACTTTCTACGGCGTCCGGCGCACTCCCACTTGGGTCCCGCACGCTTTCTACGCGCGTGGCGCAATCTAATTTGGGTCCCGCACACCTTCTACGGCGTCCGGCGCACTCCCACTTGAGTCCCGCACACTTTCTATGTCGTCCGGCACACTCCCACGTGGGTCCCGCACACTTTCTACGGCGTCCGGCACACTTTCTTACAGGTCCCACACACTTTTCACGGCGTTCTGCGCACACCCATTTGGGTCCCGCACACTTTCTACGGCGTCCGGCGCACTCCCACTTGGGTCCCGCACACTTACTACGGCGTTCTGTGGCGCACTTCTGAGTCACACGGTGCCGCGTTCCAAAAAGTACTTCCGAGATCCTGCCGTATTGATTGAAGCGTTGCCCCGTCAAATCCTGAGTAAAAGCCTATCAGTAACGGTGTTTATTTCACTAGTTCATTTTTACGATTAAGTAAACGTCGGATGGTTTATAATAACATGTTTACGTGTTTTTGTCTTTCCTGACCCTCAATTTTGAGGTTCCACAAAAATTGAGCTACCAACTTCAAATTTTGACAGGGGCTAGGTGCAAACAAAACCAGCTCCCTGACCAAAAATGAGCTCTCTAGCTCAACGATAAGTGTTCCAACAAGATCGTGAACGCCAACTGAAAAAAAAAAGGAGATGAACATTTTTTCGACCAAAATGACGTGGTTTTGACACTTTTTCTCGAATCTCAGGTAACCATTTCAAACCATTTTTTGAACAGTTATTCACCTTTCTAAAGTATATTAAATGCAAAAAGAACGGTTTTTCTACGTTTACTCTGGACCCTGATACCGAGATCAGGGGGTTGCGCGATGGCGAATCAAAGCCAAATCTGGTGAGCGCTTCGCGCTCACCACAATTGACAAGCTTATCTGTTCGGCAGTTCACAAACTAAGAAGATTGAAATAAAAACGAGTTGAACACCGCCCTTGGACACGTATTCCATAGCTCTCTCATTTTGAGCTGGTCGAAGTAAGGCTCATCGGGCTTATCATGTCAAATTCTCCTTACCACTCCACTTTTATATTTTGCCATGGCATCCAGACTCATCCGAGCGAGCTTGGCTTTAACTATTACAAATAATTATCAGAAAGTTTTTCATAAGATCTTAGTAATGCGGAAAGGGAAAAATATAGATGAATAAAGCGATTAAAATCCTTCGAATGTCACAAGGTGAAACAAAGAATGGACTATGAAATGAAATCCCCTAAGAAGAAGAAGATCTTGCGCGACTCGAATCACTACCTAGGCAGTCGAGAATAAAGGTGAGCTACTTGAAAGAGCAGAACTAATAAAAAACTGAAACAACGGGAAAAATTCAGACATTTGAGTGGAGGAACATGAAGCAGTCGACGCGATCGGTCCGACGCGATCTGGTAATGTCAGTCGTCCAAACGCTTTCAACTACTTTTCCCGCGATTTTGTCTGTAAGGCCTGCGATCTGATCGCACGACGCGACCAGATCGATACGTAGGGTTTTCATTCGGTCGCGTCGAACAGCGACAGAACTCTGAAGGAGGCCAAACACTCTTTGAAAATTCAAAAAAACCATTCGAATGTTCGCCCACGCCTAACCTATGTATTTGAAACAACAAAATCTGCAATTTCGAGAGTGGTTCTGCTCATTAAACCTTTTGTGCGTAAAATAATTTTTTCGTGTTTTTAGCTTTTCAGAATAAATGAGCTCCCTTTGTCTTCACCAGCCAACAATTTTTGTTTTTTTGGGTGGGGGTCAAAAGCAGTGTTCACGACGCATTTCGTTCTCGAGTCCTAAGTAAAGAACGGAACAACAGACAGCGGAGAATTTCGGAGGACGGGTTCACAAAAGACTTCATTGTCACATCAAACAGTTCCTGTGATAGTGAAGAGGCGGAGTGGGGCTACAGCTTTTCATGCACTCCTGGCGCGTTTTTTCCACTTTTTTCGTCATTTCAGCTCCACCTGTGGACCAAGTAATCTTTTGAGCCAATAATCCCAAAATGGAAGATTTTTGTGAGCACTGCCTCTAATGCGCATTTATGATGTTGAGACTGTTTGAAATTTCCCGGATCGCGTAAATTATAGTATTGATTATTTGTAATACTGTTTTCAACCCTAACTCAAGTGTCAAGCTGTGGTCTTCCAAGCTGTAAAGTACAAACGGTTGACCGTTTTAGAGGCAGCATACACGCTCGCAAAAGTGGTTGAGATAGCGACTTTAATGGGGTCGTACGGCTCTTATTGGAACTCTCACGCAATAATAAGCTCCAAAAACGCGCCAAAACGTCGTACTTGAGCCATATCGAGTAAGCAAATTGTCCGTTCTCCACCCACTTTCAGTACGGGCTCCGCCCATCAATGGGAATACTTACAATTAAAACTCGAATACGGTCATTTTGGATCGTTTCTGATGCCCTCAACGACACAAGCTTTCCAGTAAAGACCGTACCAGTCGAATAGCGTCATTTTGTAAATCAGTTCGCTAGGTTCGCTACTTCAGCCATTGCTATGTAACTAATCCACTTCGGAACCAATGCAAATAGCCGTGGTCTCATCATTTCAGTCGGATTTTTTTAGGGTTTTTTTTTCGAAATTCCTCAATAGTAACAGCACCAGGCCCTCAACTTATCCCATTAATTTTATTTCATTTTTGATCGTGTATGCTGCACTTAAAGGCAATGTGCACGATGATTTTCGTCCTCGAGTTTTGCACATAAAACAATGCGTTGGCCTCCAAGTGTTTCCAAAATTACGAAGAAAGGGCGAGAAACGCATTAAAACGTCGTAGTTCAGTGACATTATTCTATAACATGGACTAGTTGTCCGGTTGGATGAACATGTTCATGGTGGATTTCACCGGTGGAAAATTGAGTCAATCGAAAATAGTAGAATATTTTTTGAAAAGCAGGATTTCTTACGACTCTAAGGAGAGAACAGAGCAATAGTTAGTAGAGAATTGCCAAGGACGGGTCCACAAAAGATTTCATTGTCACTACAAACACTTCCCGTGATACTAAGAGGCGGGGTGATACTTAAAGGCTGTGTTCACGATAAGAATGGTTTTTCTGCTTTCCCGATTATCTTGAAGACGGTCCCATTCTGATTCCAATGATGTTTTTGGAATCGTACAAAACCTTCTAGGAACGGACATATGGTCTTTCAAAAATTGAGGTAGGGAAGCGTGGTGGACGAGTTGTCCGACTCTTTTGCCGCCGATGTGTGCGAGCTGACCTGAGTAAAGAGAGAGGTTGAGAATGAAAGGAAGAACGGGGCTATTGATCGAAAACCATCGCTTATCTCACAATCTCGAGCATTCATTTGTTCACGTCGGTGGGCATGGAAAGTGCATCCGGGGTGCGACGAGCTGACGGGTGTCCAACTTTGGGGCTGTAGGGGACCGTTCCGAGCTCATTTTTCTTAGTTTTTTCAACGTGAGGGTTCCGTTAGGCCTCGCAGCTGCCGATCTCCACCAAAAAATCGGACATGGTTCTTATCGTGGACACTGCCTTTAAAGGCAGGGTTCGCGATAAAAACGACTTTTTAGCTCTGTTCATAAGAATGTAGATTTGGCCATCGCAAAAGTGAAAATAAGTGAAAAATCCCGGAAATTCCCCGGAAAAAACGCCCAAAAACAAAGTATAACGGCTAATTACTGGTGTCGGCCTGCCCCCTAATTAATGCGATTTCCAATAATGCTTGATTATCCGACATTTATTTTGCTGTTAAAGTAAACAGTAGTCTCCAGAGATGTTCAGAAATTGCTTAATAAGCAAAATAAAAGTTGAAAAAACAGGCTTTTACCCAAATTTCGATAATTGGGGGCGGGAGGACACCAAGCCATAACTTTCTCCTGAGCGTTTTTTCTCCAATTTTTTACTTATTTTCACTTTTGTGATGGCCAGATCTACCATTCTACGGTGATAGCACAACAGCCGATTTTATCGAGAACCCTGCCTTTAAGGATTTCGAGTACTTCTGGTGCGTTTTTCTCAATTTCTACGTCGTTTTATTTCTACCCGGGGGTCATCTAATCAATATAGCGAAGAATCTCAAAATTGAAGATTCTCGTGAACACTGCCTTTAACTGCTCCCTCACCAGACACACGGAGTTCTCTCACCCATTATCAGAACTTCTGAGAAGAAAAGAAGGAAGAGCAGAATTTCGCCGCGCTTCGATAGTTGAACAGCTTCAGCGGTTTTGACAAAAGTGCAGAGTTTATAAAATGAGAGCAAATTTAGGCACACGTTATAAAACAGCACAGTTTGATGATGAGCGGTGCACGAAAGAAAAAAGTTGCGCGATTGAATCCGCGTTGATATTAGCCATGTCATTGTTTAGAGTTCAGAGACTAATGCTGGCTTCGCGACAAAACTCAAAAGATTTCGCTACACAGTTCTACGCGAGGCTAATCCACTGAACATTAAATGAATCCCCGCCCGGTTTTACGCTAGAATTATCTTCCCGTCGGCTATGCGTCTGGTTGTTCTGCAACAAGCATAATAGTGGAGGAAGCGTGCAGTACGACGTCCATACCTCCCTATTATCTATTTTCACTGAACTAACAAGGAAGGAGGGACTCTCACGAAGAATCAAGGGTTCAGACAATGTCGGTGGCAAAATAATAGAGAAAGGTTCCGGTTCAGCTGCATGAGACGCTCAATGGGGGGCTCTCCTCCTTGTGTTCTCGCCTCTCCGCAGCATTACACTATGCAGATGCATCAACTGGTTTTTGTCTCTTTAATCGGTGTGGAACTGCGCAATTACGGCTTTCACGACTATAGCACATTACTTGTCTACAGACGATGACCATTCGGGTAAGAAAGTGTCGCATATTGTCTTTTCAATATTGCCTATACTAAAGGAACTTTTGGCTCTTCGACTTCATATGCATATTGGGTGAAATACAGTCTACCGCCTCGAAAAAAGACGGTGGTGCAGTTGCGGCCAGCACACGGTAGATTCCTGGTACTTTGCCAAGATTCGAAATTCAATAGCCGATCAGCTGATATCTTGGGTGCCTTTCTTGGTTTTCTGCGCCTTTTGTGCGTGAGAAAATTGTAT
Source organism: Aplectana chamaeleonis (assembly GCA_029168955.1). NCBI lineage: Eukaryota > Metazoa > Nematoda > Chromadorea > Rhabditida > Cosmocercidae > Aplectana > Aplectana chamaeleonis. Next base: position 147,632 of record JAPDOI010001108.1, on the reverse strand, counting down.
TATTACTTGAGGTATTGAGAAGAAAAATTTCCCAGGTTAGAAATTGTCCACGGTCTTGTTTCTGAACAAAATGTCAAATGTTCCCAAAAACCAAAGGATTCTGGATTTTTTTCCTCCGAAAGCCAATCAAGAACGCTTAGAACATTATTGATGCTAGACCGAGGAGAAGTTTAGGTGAATCACAAATCCTCTAAAATTGCATGGAATATGCTTCACTACTTCTCACTGTAGAAATTTTGAAAGAAATGGCCATAAATTTGTCAATATTTATAATGTTGCAGTCAATCTTCAGAAAAAAATTTCGATTCGAGGAGAAAACTGCAAGTTCTCCTTACGCTTGAAGGCACAGTGCACCTTGACATATGAATTTTGTGATTTTTATTTGATTGTGTAGTAGACCCTTCCTATATAAAACGTGCCAAGTGCAAGATCTCAATTCCTCCAAATAAGCGAGATTTTAGCGGCCACCACAGGCCCGACCTCCTTCGCTCACCACCATGGGCCACACCCAGAACCAGAATTTCGAACTCGATAGCGGCTAGATGGATTGCCGAATTCCAAAGAAGTCGTCGTTCTTCAGTCCATTGACAAACTCTCTCCTTATATTGTCACGCAACGATTGCGAATGAAGAGAAAAACAGGACTGAGACAACTCGTCCACCAATTTTTTACCCTCAAAATATATGTAGGCATCTTCAAGGAGCCATACCTCTGTTCATATGGGGTCTTGAACGATTTTAGAGATACCGCTGAGATCAGTGTGTAGCTCTTTCCAAGATCAGCCTGAAAACTGAAAAATAATTTTTGGGTGCTCTGTGCGTTTGAAGGCCCAACCTCAAAATCGATTTTTTCTGTTTTTCTGCCTACTTTGAAGATAGTCCCACGCTGATTCCACTGATGACAATTAAATAGTGTAGAACGCCCTGGCAACGGAGCTATGGCCTTTGAAAATTTCGTGAAATTGAGCGGCTGACGCATAGTGGACGAGTTGTCCGGGGCTTGTCATTTCCGTCATTTGCAACCGATTTATGCGTGCGGACTTGTATGAAAAGAGGCTGAGAGTGAAGGCAAGAATGGGGCTATTGATCGGATACTCTCACTTATGTACCTATCTCGTCACTGTTGAGCTGGAAAGGTCGCCTCAAGGGGCGTGGCAAAGTGGCTTTTTCCTGTATCTCGTTTATCGGAGAAACTGAGAGCTTGCACTTGGAAGGTGTTATATAGAATAGGCCTTCTTCACAATTATATGGAAGTCTGAGATTTCGTCCCTGAGGTTGGAATGTGCCTGTGAGTGGAAGCCCCTTCCCGCCTCAACTGACACATGAGCTGATCGACTCTTGAACGAATCGTAGCAAACACTACAGACTACACTAGTTCCAACAAACGATCTGTGTCGACTGTACTTTCAGACTTCGCTATCCTCGAGAACTTTTTCCCGTCCATGTCGCTCAAATATGAAGCCGCGATCAACAGTCAGGCTTGAATTTTTTTTATTTGTCCGACCGGAAGCCATCTTTCCTCCGAAAATTTTCTCCACGCCGCGGCTTCCCATTTAAATTACACAGACTATATGCTGTCGTTCTCGGGGCCAAATTTCGGTCCGCATTTGCGAACTACGGCTGTTGCATCATGCGACACGTGATAATCGTGTTGGGATCACTTGGTCCCGGCACGATTCACTTTTCTCCCAGCACGATTATAACGTGTCGCATGATGCAGCAGCCCGGAATTCGGCTCCGAGAACAATAGTATAGCTTTTGACAGAATTTTCAAATGTTCCTTTGCTTACGATCTCTCCAATCCGCCGTGAAATTAACCGTTTCAACAAACCGATGAATACGATCGAAATCCTCGCTTGAACATTCTGTTCCCATAGAGCTAGGAAATTGAACAAACTTCCAATAACAATGCTGGTTTGGATTATGTAAGCTTTATGTGAGCTTTAGGAGTTTGTGATTCACCACTGGTGTGATCCAAGGAAGTATCCAAGAGGTGCTCCAGACTTGTGCAGCTTCTTTACGCAACTCCGTGGACACCGCCGTGCAATTTTCAAAATGTTCAAAAAGATTTTGAAAGTTGCTTGAAAACTTGTACTTGAGGGTTATTTCTGGTGCTGAACGCGTATCTGATATTAATGTGTCGCTATTCTGACCTCCACTGCCGCCTACGGTGAGGTTAATGTCATTTTACTGACGGGAACAACTTTAGTATTTCGGAAATCGACAAATGGACGTCGCATTCGTGTTCACCACCATAGGTATTTAGTATACATTGGACCCGAATCGAAAAACGGATATTCGAATCATTTAAAAAAGGGTCGCGGATTCCCGATTCATCCGAATGAATTCAAAATTAAAGCACTGCTATTCCGGTACTACTTCCTACCACTCGGGGTTCATCTGAATGCACTCGGAAATCCACAACCATGGTTTTTAGAATGATTCGGATATCCGTTTTTCGATTCGGGTCCAATGTATAATAAATAGGTAGGACAAGCTCTGAGTGGAGTTTGAGCCACCGTATACCCACCATAATCTATCGAAAATCGATAAAGGAACACGTTGAATGAACCCTTTGATCACGCCAGCCTTGAACAAACTGTGCTGATTGCTTCGGAAAATTGACAAATGTTCCTTAGATTCGTGATCAGCACCTCAAAAAACCCTCATGGGAAAATTCTTGGTCACATCTGAACGTTTTCCTTAAACGCTACGAGAAAAAACTGATTCTAGCGATTTAGTAAACAGAGGGGATTCTCGCCGCGCGCGTCGCTTCAGGGGTCGTTTATACTTCCGCCGCGGAGCGGCGTGGCGAAAAGTGAGGCGGCGTGGCGCCGCGCCGCGTGAAATTCGCGCCACTATGATGTATAATCGAGCTGCCACGAACTGACGCAGCGAAGTCGCAGAATGACGCTAAACACAGCCTGGAGTAGCTCTGACATAGCACAAGGTCGATTGTAATGAGTGATTTCTTCTGCAGAAGAAACATTTATAATCTTTTGTATCATAACACCGCACTCAAAAGCAGATAGAGTCTTCTGAAAATTTTTCTGCAGAAAAACTGTTTTGAGAGCAAAAAAAAAAGAACTCACAACCCAGTCTACTCTGAACAACTTCCAGGTTCTCGGAAGAAATTTCAGTAATCAATCAGAGGAAACAAATTGAGAATGTATATGAGACATCAGAAAAAAGCATGTGATGTTAAAGAGGATCGCATGCGGCCGCCGCGCCGCCTCTTCTCCCCGGCGGCGCGGCAGCACCCAGGCGGCGGCCGCGTGCGGTGCCGTTGCAAGATTTCAAACAGAAAAACTCTGAACGCCCGCGGCGCCGCCTCGAGGCTGATCGATACGGCTGTATTGCATCTCGCCGCACCGCGCCGCGGCGGGAGTATAAACGACCCCTTAGAACTTAAAGCCATTCGAGCTCTTCCTTCGGTGTGTGATGCACGTACAACCCTCAAAGTTCGGAAAGTGCTTTCCACCCTTACTCCGTCCAGGGGTGTTGTTTCGGACCAGGGGTGTGCGTAATTACGGTTTACGATTTACGATTATACGATTTACGGTGTTCTGGGCCTCTTAATTACGGTTTACGATTTTGGACCGAAAATCGTAATTTTTCGTAAATAAAAATACACGCGATGGAAGTGAAATACAAGGCATTCCAAATTGGCCTGCTCTATTCACGCTTCGCGCATACTAACGTTTTTAGCCCGGAATGGAACCACTCCGGTGTCTGACTGCGGGACGACTCGGCTACCAACCTCCGACATGATTCTACATATTATAGCGCGGGACACACGGTCGGAATTCGAGACGCTGGATACCTGATCCGCGCTACGCCCCGCGCGAGTCTCACAAGCTGCCGTTTACGACGCAAAGCAGTCTTAAATCACTCGAACTCCATTCTCAAGTTTTCCATTAATAGCTACTATCTTGATTCCCAGGACTAGATTGCCGTCGAAAAAATCGTGCAAAGCGCTCTAATTGGGTCCTAAATGGCTTCAAAGGGGGCTCCTGGCCCGCCGTTTGACATGGTTACGTCTTCTCAGAGGTCTTTTTCGCCGACAAACACAGAACTAAGACTGAAATAAAGGATAAGCAGATGAAGGAAGGGATCCAACACGTCAGTGAAGGGAAAAAGCAGCTGAGCACAGTTCAGGAAATCAACTGTGATGCTGTGACGAAGAACTACCCATTGCGCTGATTCGTCCAGACCAGCAACTTTCAGGAGGAACTCGTACACTCACTGTCAACGGTAACAGAATTTTAAATCCCAGAATCAGCAGTTTCAATGACTTTTCGGCGTTGATTTGTCTCCCTTGGCATGAACACGCGACAGAGATGTCGTTTTTGTAGGTTCGCGAATATTTTTACTCACCTTGAGAGTTTGGAGCGCGGAATCGTTTTCTCTGCTTAAATGGCCTTCGCACTCCACAAACCGACGCTCAGAAAATGAAAAATAAATACCCATGGATTTCGCTTTTTTTCGAACCGTCTTTTCTCGCAAATTTGAGCGTTTTGTGGACCCTTGTCGCCATACCCCTTAACGATGGATATAACAGACTGTGCGAAGGCACAAAAAGCAGATACATTCTCCGGGATGGCAGGCGAGTCTATTGTGGCAAAAAATCCTAGCTTTGGTTGTGAATATGAAGCGGTTCCTGGAATGGCATCTCATCGATCTGCGCGTGGATAATTGATATCGCCTAACAACAGGCCCTACCTTGTATAATAACGCCTTTTGTCGACATGGCACTTAGTGAACATATATTGAGTCTGAGCTGAACTCACAAATCTGCAAAAGTGTTTTTCCCATCTACACGTCTGGCTAGGGGCCAGTGTAGGGCAGTGCCAAGGGGAGTCACTGTCACGCACACGGTCGATAGATCGATCCTCGCTCAAGGCCAACCAAGACTGACATCCCTCCGGGGTCGGTGGATTGGTACCAAACCTGCGTGGGAGGATAAAAACACTGACGTGAACATCGGATGGTCCGTGTCAGTCAATTCCCACGCTCATTACACATTCACAGCTAAGAAAGCAACGAACTGAAACAACTCTCCACCGCCTATTGAAAGAAAGTTTTCAAATTCTTGTTCCACCAAAATGATGATGATCTTTTAATGGCCACCGATATTACTTGGCGCTTACGATTTACGGTTAACGATTTACGATTCACGGTGGTTTCACCGTAATTAGATTTTCCGATTTACGGATTCTGAAATTTCATTTGCGCACGCCCCTGTTTCGGATGCTATACACAAATAGGCTTCATTATCGATGTTATACCTGCATGTGAACCGAGGAAAACTAGACGGAAATTTGTCAAAAAGAACCCTCTCCAACGCCGCGCTGCAATTTTTTAAGCACAATCATTTTTAGGGTGTCGAAAAGGCCATATATGGTCAGCACGTATCGAAATGGCGGGTGTGTTTTCATCCGAAGTCATAGAGACCGTGCGCCGCACACGTTGACAAGCTGAGACGCCGACTGCACCGTGCACCACAGACAACGCCAGTTCCGGCACACCGGTGCACTGTCCTTATGCGAGCTGAATTTCGCGGAATTTCGCTCAGACAAGGACAGTATTTCGGAAGTCTTATTGCATACGATCGCGATAATGGGTTGTAAAATTACCCGTTTCAACAAACATATAACTGAGATTGGAATTTAGGAGATAGCTTCTTTCTCCAACAAGCATAAATAAAGCAGATAAAAACTGTATATGAATGGCAGCCCAAAGATCTACATATATTTGGCCGGACAAAGAATATTTGGGCTATTTTCCAATCAAATGGTTGTTATTTCTCGCCTTACATTATGTCTGTGCACAAAATACGGCAAACAGAACTCTTGTGGGACTCTATAGCAAGGTCACACAGACCGTTATCCAGGACCTCGACGAAACTACGCCCCCCCCCCTTGGAGATCAAAATTTTTGAAATACGCTTAAAACTTTCACGTCCCTCTCAGATCCTGACAAAAGTTCAACAGTTTGTGTGATCAAAATTTCCAGAAAAGGTGAATTTCATCCTGGATTCTCAAGAAAATAGTTACTGCACCTCCTATCCGACTAATTAGCCTCGGGAGTGTAGTTTTGACTTGCCCGTAAGCAACAACATCTGTATTGAGAAAGAAGTAAATAAAATTGTGACACAGATCGCCTCACAATCTCATTATGACAAAACGACGAAGAGAAGTGTGGGCGAATTGAAGCAGAAATCAAAAACGCTGAATACTTGTTCCTTCCTGGCGTTAAGATTTGTCCTAATCGTGGTCGTGCAGTAAGCCAACAATAAGTCAGGAATGATTTAAAAATGACCCAATAGGCGAGCTTGTGCTGATATGAATTATTTTCAGTGAAGGAAATTACGGTGAGGATGTAGAACGTTTCCTAACTTTTAATGGATTCCAACCTCGGAATGGGCAAAACTCTGGCGTGTGCCAAGCATTATTCGGGGGCGTTTTGGACTTTCGATAACTGCTCACTAATCATAAGGCTTCACGACACCTGGGTGCGAACCTAGTTGTATGGGGTCACTCGGGATACGCGGGAAAAATGAGTGATACACTATCAAAACTCTAAGCATTTTATGGAGTTTCTGGTGAAGTAATGACTGATAGCACTATCAAATAGCAGATACCGGCAAAATAATATTGAGAACTTGGATTGAAGCTTGCATGAGGTAGTAAGAGGGCAGGAATCTACGTTCTGACGGATAAGAAACCTCCAACTAGGTTTGCATCAAGACCTCCGGGTGGGTGGAACCCTTTTGTGGGTGCGTAAACCTTCACAGGTTCAAAAAAGCTCGATTCACAACTAGTATTGTTAAAACAGAATGGGTGCGAGCGCGGGTGGGACAGGGGTTGCCACCGGCGGTGGTTTGCGGGCACTGTATCGCGCAACAGTGCCCGCAAAACCACCGCAGGTGGCGGACACGGCTTAGCATTGGAGCGTGATATTTTTCGGCGGCTCGCCGCAGTGGAAAGTAAAACCCCTTGTTCCGGAATTCTCTAAATTGAGGAGTTTTCGAGCGAAATTGTGGTAGTGAGTAGAAGGTAAGCCAAAGATGGGGATTTTACCTTCAGGATGTTAAAATTGCTTTTTTGAAAAAAATACCGTTGTCCAATTTGGGCCGAAGGCGCGGTTTTGGACAATGGTTCTGGACAACGATAAAACGTGTTTAAAGGCAGTGGTCGCGATCAAATATGCTTGCCGTCTTTTTCTCTCTAAACCCTTTTCTGGGTCTCGAGTAGTAGGAACTAAAAAAAAAATCGCGAAAAAACCACTGTCCTGGGCCGAATTTGAAGCCTGAACTTTCTTGTCTTTTGATGGTGGACGAGCCCACTCCACATCATCGGCATCGATGACTTCTTATATCAAGGACATCAGCTGGCTTGAAATTGAATTGCAATCAATGAACCTTCGGATTTATGTACCCATCTAGTCAAAAACATTGCTTGACTGGAGTGCTTTCTTTCAATGCTCAACTGTTTTTATTTGGTAAATTTGTATTACAAAATAAAAAATGCCGATGATTTTTGGCTGCTCGGCATGAGACTGCGATCTTTTTAGTCGTCTCTGTGCACGTAAGCACGAACTAGCTTCTTTGGGCTCTAGAAACTTCAATTCTAGCCCGTTTTTCACCGCTATACCTTCCAAGTTTTTCAGCTGTTTTTGATCTAAGTTGATTTTTGTAGTTTTTTTTTCGATAACATTTTTCATCGTGACCAGTGCCTTTAAGGTGATTTTCTTCGTTATTTCAAGGTGGTGGGAGGGGTGTTAGGTATCAGTTTGTGGGTAATTTCATAGAGAATCTGAATCTTTTTCCAGAAATTCGAAAATTTGAAGTTTTATGGGGGTACGTACGTTGTTCAATTTTCGAAGAGAAGAATATAAGTGGTAATAGTTCCGATTTAGAAATGTAACTCGTCTAAAAATTTGTTTTATGCGCTTAAAATTTGAATGCTGCCTAAAATGTGTCTACTATATCATTATGTAAAGATTCTTTTCTCACATGTACTGTTGTGGTGCTGTACTAATGTTGTCTTTGATCTTTTTGTTGCTATTACAATATGTGAGACAACCACGTCCAAACCCCTCGCTTCACGACCTGTTTTTTTTTCGCAGAAAGAAAAAAGCAACTGAAAACACCCCCAACTTTTTAAAATTTTGGCCCGAAGTTTTTACGTCCCTCCCCCGAAAAAAATCTAAATTCCGAAAATTGTTACGCCCCCCTGTTGTCCAGCTGAACAACGCCTGCCTGACCCTGCTCTGTAGTACACTATATTAAACTCCAAACAAAGATTCGAGTTTGGATCATATAGTCCTTCTTCAGGCTGCAGGCAGTGTTCACGATAAAACTCGTTTTCGAGTTTCCAGTGTGAAACAAGTTAGAAGTTGGCTCTATTGAGTGGAAAGCCACTAACAATCTCGTGAATTTTTAGCCTAGGTATAGCACTAGAAATCGTGGAATAGTTTTCAAAATTGGATGGACTCAAAAGCTTTTCGCCAAATTTAGTCCGGCGAATGGACGAGGCGGGATCAGTGCGACGTTCGTGACATCATCGAGCAGCGGATTTTCGATCACGCGCAACCATTTACATACTGCAGCGCTCCAATCGCTAGGCTAAATTGTATGAAAAGACATTACTTAGCCCCGACAAATACCGAAAGAGCAAAAACTGAGATCTCCATCTGTGACATATCTACATAAGTGATGTTTTCCTCAAAAGCAAATGCAAAACTTGACAGAAATCAAAAAGCGAATTGAAAATCGCAAAAAACGTGCGGAAAAGCAGAGAACAGAAATGTTGCAAATAATAACAGAAGTCCAGTGCACAACGAACGTAAGCTTTTTCAGGATCAACCGCCTTTTAACAGCCATATGTAGTGTGAACTCACATCTGGCGCGGCGCATTCTGATAGCAGCTTTGAAGTTTTGTATTTTTATTCATTCGCGGAAATAAAACTAGATAAAGAAGGGTGTGAAAGTCGAAATGATGGAAGTAGCGTGCAAATTTACGCATTCTTCTTTCGATTCCATCGAGAAAAACGGGTTTTTGGCCACGATCGCCCAGAAAAAGCAGCTTTTATTTTCGTATCCATGCAGGATTTTCTGTTACATCACCTTCCTACCATACATTCCATCATTTTCAATTTTAGCCTGAACTTCAATGATGCCGTCAAGTTGCAATCGAACAATGATATCCGCGTCAATCATACGGGCCACGTGCGCTACTACATTCCATTCTCATCGGAAAGTCTCTGCAAACTCGACGTGAAGTTCTTCCCATTCGACACGTAAGTTAACACCTTTCTACCTCTTATGGTATCTTGTATACCGTGATGAGCTCTCCTTTCCAGTCAACAATGTACCCTACTATTCGGGTCATGGGCTCACTCAAACGACTCCATAAAATATTCCCTCTACTCTCCCAAGCTCTCCTTAATCGACTTCTATGATAACCAAGAATGGGAACTGGACACGGTGGGTGACTTTTTTTATGTACCATACCGCTTCAGAGGCAATGTTCACTTCGGAAACCTTGCCGATTTTCCCGCTTTGGGTCCTTCAAAGAAGAGTAATGACGAAACAATGAAAAACAACCAGGAAAAGGTTTAAATTCTCGTGGATTAGCCAACCCATTGGATCGCCCCGCTTACGTCATATAACAGTCGTCCACTGTTCGTTTTCCCCAACCAAAGAGCTGCTGAATTTTTGACTTCTCTTTATTCCCAAAAGATTCTAACATCCGAGCGTGTGCATTCACAAAAAACAGGAGACAAAGTCACTTACCTAGAAATTTTGGAGCGCAAACCATTTTTGGATCGTCAAAAGTTCGCAGGGCGCCAAACACTCCAAACAGGCGTAATTAAGTACTTTAGAGGTTTTTTGAACAGTTTTTTCTTTCGGTATTTGAGATTTTTTCGAGATCTTCCCCTATTACTCTCTATTCTGTGAAGAAGCTTACTCAGAAACTTCGGAAACTAGATTACGGTTTTTATCGTGAACATCGCCTATAAGACCAATTCTGTTACGAAAATCAAGTAACATTGCCTTAAATCCAATATATTCTTCAGAAAAAGCATAAGAATGAACGTAATTACGGGTAGCGTAATGTAATTTCCATGGTGAACGTGTAGAAGTGGGGAAGGCTTCATGAAGGTGTTGTTCTGAGAAACATGTAAAAAAAGAAGGCTGGAAAGGTCAGGCTGTGGCTAGATTTCCACTCAGGCATTGTTGGGGAAGTTCCCTAGGAGAATAGACCTGATTCGGTAATTATCACTCGCTTGAGGGAAAAACTGTGAGACGCTTCCTCTTTTCCAAACTGGAAATATACAACATACACAGTCTATACACTAATCCTCGAAATCCAGGGTTGCGAATCCCGCCCCCCATCGAACGTTTTCCAGTGAATTGATTGAAGGACGCAGCGTAGACCTCTGGCCAAATTGATTCGAGGGAATTTACAGGGCTGCGGCAGTAGGTACTCTCAGAGTTTTGGTCGAGAAATAGCCGCGGAATGCCTGCTAGCCGCACAATAGCGACCGAATAATGCTCGCCGCGAAATAGCCGGAAGATAATGCTCTCCATGTGAGTATACGACGCATTCCAGAGGCATGATTCAGATGCCAACACCTGCGTCTGTTCAATTCCATGTTTGAGATACTTGAACTTCTCTCAGCCTCTGAAGACCCCTCCCAATCACGAGTGGCCCGGATGGCGGCTCGGCTAGCCGGCTACGACTGTATCTTGCTTACTTTTGGTTACTTCCCGTCATTTCTCGGCTATTCTCGGCTATTTCTTTCCCGCTTCGTGAAAAGCCGAGGAATAGCCGCGACATCCGAAAATAGCCCACCAGGAGCCGCTGCGGAGCCTGGTGTTCTATTTCGCGGCTAGTTCTCGTCAAAAACTCTTAGAGTAGTCGCTTGCGATTTGAAACCCAGCCGGATCTTTGAGAAATACTGACGCGACTCTTCTGCTACTTCCCCGCGACTCTACCGCCACCCCAGACTGTCCGGCGACTCCCCCGCCACTCTGGACGTTTTCGCAACTCCACCACGACTACCGCGGACTCTTCCGCGACCTTACCACGATTTGGTCATAAAAGAATCGTGTGCAGTGCTGCCCCGCGCCTCCTCCGCAACTCCTCCGGCTCGGCGCCAGCAGGGGAGTCTCGGCCATATTTCTCAGAGATGGCGGTGTCGCGAGTGCCGCACGGCAACCTTAAATGATCGGGTCTGCACTAATCGCTCGCCTGCATTTGGAGAAATACCTATACAAGGATCTATTAACAGTTCTTCAGTTTTTTTTTCTGAGGGTTACGGTAGGTTACGGTAGCTTAATGACATTAAACCTACTAAGCTTAGAGCTTATCGTCGATCACTGTATGGGGCGTAGCCGCGGCGAACACATGTGGCACGCACGGAAGCGAGGAGGTATCGATAGTCATGAACATCGATCGAGTGATGTCACGTTAGCTCGTTGCGCCGCGGCTTCTTACAAAGAGGAAAAGGCCCATAGCTAACTGAGCACCGTGGACTACGGCCGAAAACGGGTTTCCTAGAGATACCGGGTGAATTGGAATCAGCAAAACAGAGTGGAACGGATCAGGGATGAGCGGGATAAAAATATGATAATTTGGAAATCGGCTTACGTGTTTCAGGGGTGCGTTCCAAGAAGATTTCCACGGGAGGAAAAATGAATCGGATAAGAGCCGACCAATGATAGATTGAGAGACCGCATGAAATGAGCCTATCTGTTAGATATATCTTATCAGACCCATTTTCCTCCCATGGAAATCTTCTTGCAACACACCCCAGGACAAACAGTAGATTTTGGGTTTTGGATATCAGACGCAAATCTCTTGAGAATACGCCGAAATGCGGTTTTCGGTTTCTCATTTAAAACTACTGAAGTTGAAAGCGTTTCTGACCCTAAATCAACATCATATCTGAACTCTTTTTTCGTATTTTTCCTATTTCGTTGAACCCGGTGTTTCAGGTGCGAAGTACGGTGAAGTCGGATGGCTTTCTCTATGATTACTTAGATCCTCCATTGTTTTGGGAGATGATTATCATCGACCTCGTGGTCGAACGTCAGAGTTTCTATTACGGTATGGTCCTTGGGCAATTTTAGATCTCCACTATTCACTGAGAGATTGAACTGATGTCTAGTGAAAGTGGATTTTTCAGTTTTCAATCTCGTCATTCCTAGTACGATTATTACTCTTGTAGCTGTCATCGGCTTCCACACACCGAGCACCAGCGGGAGAATGAGGTAATTACCCAGCTCCCGTTCTGATTGTTCCACAAATATCGTGCTCTGTACGGTAGTTGAATATGCAGAAACGCTAAAAAACTTGGGATGGTTCTTTAAAGACACCCTTAGGAACTCTTGTAGGTTTGATTTAGCACATTCTGTAGATCGCTTGTGTAGGTTCATGCACACTCCGAGGCTTTCCTGGAAATATGGTGTGAAAATGACCAAGAATCTCTAGAAGAAGTACATGCGCTATTCGCTATAGAACAACGGGAAGGCCTAAAAACGTGCAACGTTTGTCGAAATGTCGACGAATGAGTGCAGCCGACCTTTTCGGACTACAACGGAATTGATGCCATGCAAGCCAGTGCATCCGTTTTCTCTGCACCCTTACTGGAGGTTCTTCAAACGTCATCGGAATCTCATCCCCGTTGCATAGGGACCAACATTCTGGTATGCGTTTAGAGAGTCGTTGTAAGAGTTGCGTTTCAGGGACGCCAAGTTTCGTCTGGGTATAATGACGTTGATGAGTATGTCTGTGATTCTTCTCGCTATCGTAGAGGATATGCCCAAGTTCAGCATGTCGACGAATAGGAAAGGTCGCGGATCGTTCTCTGGGATTCCATTAATAGGTCGGTTTTGTTTGTGCCTTTAGCAATATACCTAATTAGACTTCATTAATGTGGCATACGTTTTCAATGTTTTTATTCTACATTGCGAAGGGTTGACGAATGAATGTGGTCAAAGCGGTTCTTCGTTTATGTATTCGGGGTCAGAAATTGACGCAGAAGCACGGGCATAAAAATTGTGCGAATAACAGGAAACAATATGTATACTTTCATTAAAACCCAAGTGCAGGCGGGGCGACCATATAAGGGACTGATCCCAGCAGAAATTGGAGTTTTGAAAAATAGTATGTTCAGTCTTGTTGTAAAGCAAAAAATTTGAGGATTGGTAAATTATACTCGATCACTGGATGGGAGGTATTAGATCGCTCCGCCGCGGCTACCCCATCCAGTGATCGACTATTCTAAAGGCACAGCACATCCTTAGATATGAATTTTGAGATTTAGGTGTAATTGTCTAGAATACCCCTCCTGTATAACACGTGCCAAATGCCAGATCTCAATTCCTCCAGATGAGCGAGATATAAGCGACCACCACGGACTCGACCCCCTCCAGCCACCACCACAGGCCCGGTCCCCTTCCTGGTTTTCGATCTCAATAGCGGCTAGATGGATGGATGATTTTCAACCTAGTCGTCGTTCTTTACTGCCTTTCCGATCTATCTTATCATCATGTTTTGCTCTCGCGCCGCGAGTGCGAATAAAGAGAAATACAGGCCTGATACAACTGGTACACCAATTTTTTGCCCTCAAAATTCAGACTTTTTCAAGGAGCCATATCTTCGTTCGTAGGGGGTCTTGGACGACTTCAGAGATACCATTGTGATCAAAGAGTGGCTCTCTCCAGGATAAGCATGAAATCTGAAAAATACTTTTTCAGTGTCCTGTGCCTTTAATTCACCTGGGTACATCAAAAACGGAAAAAATTATTGACTGAATTTCAGAAATTGAAACATTTCCAGCCCCAAATTTGTCTAGGAGGGTTGTTTGGGGCGCTGAACACAAGTACAAGGTCTGCTTTTAGTTTCTCGGAAGGTTACGGTGACCTATGGTAGGAAAAGTATCATTTTTCTGCTGTTAATTACCGTAGTTTTTCGGAAAATAAAAGTGGATCCTATATTCGTGTTCAGCTCCACAAATAACCTCTCTAAACAGAGGTTGGGCTCAAAACGCTGAAAGTTCGAAAATCAAAAAAAATTGTTATCTGAGCTAAACAGGTAACGACTAACGATAACGATTTTAAATTGTTTCTTTTCACCTCCCTCACACCGTTTAACAACCCATTTTTTGAAATTCCAGTTCGCGTTCGTATCAGTGCCGATTTAGAGCCAGTTTTCTTCATTTAAAGGCGGTGTTCACGATGAATATCATGCTAGAGTTCAAATCAAAAATAGGGTTCTCTGATCGTGAGCTGCTGAATGTTGAAGAAACAGCGGGAGAAAAGCGCTCAGAATAAGCTAAAATTCCGGTTTACGTACCCTGCTGGTTTCCGTAAGCGCGCGCAAATGGCGAAACGTGCGCCAATCGATCAGGCTAGACGTGGCGGAGTTGGCGGAAATTTGCCATCGAAAACGTTTGCGGCGCCACAAGCTAGTCAGAACGGGGGTGGGGCAAGCTAAGCCAGCGCACTGGGCTAACGAAATCTTTATCCGCAGCCGTTTTTTCTCGATTTCTGGCCCGTTTTCGTTGCTTTCTTTGACTCTATCCCCTTCAGCTTCTGCCAGCGCAACGTTTCACACTGAAAACTCAAAAACGAGATTTATCGTCAACACTGGCTTCGTTCACGATACAAATCGTAATCTGGTTTTCTGTACCCTCTATAAAACGTCGTGATTCACATCATTCGAGGCGCAAGCGGTGCGCGCGATGCCTCGGCCTCGGTCTTCTCTCCGCTCTCTCACTGTCTCTAACCTCCGCTCCGCACCAGCACGCGTAGGAACCATGTGAATTTCGCCGTTTCATAGTCTGTAGTTGGAGCAAGCCCAGTGGCTGACTTCAGCGATGATGGCAAATCGAGGCCGAGACCCCCGTGGAAATTGCTGGAATGCCCATCCCCATGGTCTTTGTTCAGATTATGCAAGGTATCATTCAAGAAGGGGGCGGAAATGAGTAGAGCTCCTGATTTTAGAAATGCTTGCTTGCGGATTTTGGGCATTCCTTTTTTTTTGCATTTTTAGCCGCGAAGAGCCTACTTGCCGTTAGATCATTAGTCCTCTGCAAAGAAAATTATAGACTTACCCATCGCGAAACCACCTCCGGTAACTTTTTCACAAGAAATCTTAGAATTGGAGTCACTAGAATTTTCTGATAATTTCTGCTTTAAATAAACAATTCTCAAAATCGTGCACAAGTCTCAAGATCAGGGCTGTGCGGAACTTTTCCGTTTCCGATTCCGCATTTCCGGTGTTTTTAGGCTGTTCCGTTCCGCATCCGACTTTTGGCCCGGAAACGCAAGAAAATATCGCAACACGGGTAATGGTATTGGATCACAGGCAAGGGTGTTTGATGGCATCAGGAGGGCTGAAAAACACTTCCGACCTCTTGTCCTCAATCGATTGTCTGAACCTGGCTGAGACCCTCGACAAAATTCGGGGTACTGAAATTGCGCGCCCTAGATTGATGACGCAGAATAGGCTTGGCAGATATCTAACCGCTTTTGAGGGCTTTTTGAACAGCTTTTTCTTCGAGAATGAATGGTTTCTGTGGTGCTTTTCGCTGAAATCCTCTGTGTCGTCGGTGAGAATCAGAAGATTGGCTTCTGATCAGTCTTGAACACGCAACGCGGGCGCTCGCTTCATCTGCACCTGTGACAGCCTGAACTCCTTTCTGGGGGCCAGACTGTACACTGCTTCGAAGGGGCAGCTACTTACAATACCGCCCGTATCTTTTGGTCATTGGGCGCGCTAGAGCGCCGGAGCGCGCCGTTTGGCGTCGTTTTTGAATAACTCGCTTCAAAGTGGTTCAATCGGGAAATGGAAGCCAAATTCGGAATCAGCATCGAAAATGCGATCTACTGAATGTATAGAATTTCAAAATGGAACTCAGTGGAAGATTTTGGGTTACGGTAGCCATCCAATGTCCCTCGTGTCCAAATGGGGCTGGCGTTTAAGTGTTGTTATAAGTGGATTTCTTGACGTTTTCTCGTATTTAGAACATTCATATGCAACTTGTTATCCTCTGTGTTTGTTCTGAAACATTTTGACAGCGAAAACATTGACAAAAGTTCATAAAAAAGTCATTTTTCCTAACGATTTCTGGATTTTAATGTGGAAAAACCACGAAGTTCTTCTATATTAGTGATTTATTTTGAGATGAATTGCAAAACTTTGAGTAGAATTCAGGTATTAAAAGCTAAACGGAAATCGCGCCTCGAAGTTTGGTTAATTATTTGTTTTCACATTCAAAAAAGGTAGGTATCAGAGCACATTTCAACAACCATGTAAGGAATTCCCTTTGCAATCTTTGGTTTTTCTCCTCACACGAAGAAATCATGTCCAGAATCAGCCAGTGTACGGTAATGCACCAAAAATGAACAGTTCAAAAAAAGTATTCAAAAATTTATATGTTTATAGAGTGACCAATTTTAATTTTCATGCTGAAATACTCCTCGAGTTCCATGTTTTTCGTGTATAGCGCATAAATTTGTTCAGAAATTGTTTCAAAAATATAGAATTCTTGACCTTTCCCGATTACTTTTCAAAAAAAAAAAATTATCGAAAGTGAAAATTTTCACTGAGACCACAAATTTTGAATTTCTTTCCAGATTTCTCGTTGGATCCCATGTATGAATTTCTTTGAATTTCTTCATTATATGAATTTATTTCGAAAATGTGGGAATCGTGAAAATCTTCAATCTTTTTCCCGAAAAACAAATGAAATTTGAATTTTCTTAATTTCCATTTTCAGTGTGAAAAGGTTCTAGGAATGTTTCACTGTTCATGTAGAGCGCATAATATTAATCAGCATTCATTTTAAAAATGCTGAATTCACAAAAAAATATTCTTTTATGAAAAAAAAATTTAAAATTTCAAAGTTGAATTTTCATTATTAGAACAATTTTTAGTTTTGATACCAGAACCTTCTTTGAATCCCATGAATCTCGTCACAAGAGATTGTTTCAAGAATTAGATAATCTAGGAAACTTTTCATTTTTTCTCCCAAAAAAAGAAATGTAAAAACTGAATTTTAATACAATTACCAGTTTTGAATTTCGTTCTTGAACAACTTCTAGAATTTTCTACTTACTATTGGAGCTCCAGTCGCGAGAAAAGATTTTTCTAGCTTTGCTTTGCAGAATCCAGTCCGCATTGTGGTACATTTGTTAAAAAAACCTTGAATTTTTCCTACAAAAAGCGAAAATTCAAAAATTGAAATTTTCTGGATGAAAGGTAGCTTCAGAACTCATTCCAGAACCGCTTCTAGAACTCCATAATATTCAATTTCACTAATTATATTGAATAAATACAAGTTTAGGAATTGGTGTATGAGCACCCGTAGTTCGGCCCTCCACCCTCGCATGCCAGGCAATTACCTACGCCAGGTCGCTCTACCAACCCACAGTCCGTCCAGGCCGATTATCGATCACATTTTGTCAGGGCTGGAACCCTAACCAATATAAAACCTCTATAAAAATCAGTATCAGATTCAGTTAGTGCATTACTTTTGAAAACATCCTGTAGAATTGTTTCGGAAATATGGAATGCATGAGAACTTTGGGTAAGTTTCCCAAAAAAAGAAAAAAATCAAAGTCGAGTTTTCATTAAAACCACTAATTCTGAATTTCTTTCCAGATTTCTATTCGAATTTAATGTATTTTCTGCTCCACTACACGGAATTGTCCCAAAAATTTGAAAGTCGTAAGAATTTTTTAGTTTCCTCCATTCAAAAATGAAATCGCAAAATTGAATTTCTGGTGAAAAGACCGGCTTCAGAACTAATTCCAGAACCCTTCTAGAACTCCATAATATCGAATTCACTAATTATATTGAATAAATATCGTCCATCACTGGATGAGGGATCGCCGCGACGCTGCTTGGCAGGAAAAATTGCGCGCGGGAAAACGTAGGGAGAGTGGCTATTGATCGAGCAATTTCCCCCCCCAAGCAGCCTTGCCGCAATCCCTCACCCAGTGATGGACGATACAAGTTTAGGAATTGGTGTATGAGCACCCCGTAGTTCGGCCCTCCACCCCTCGCATGCCAGGCAATTACCTACGCCAGGTCGCTCTACCAACCCACAGTCCGTCCAGGCCGATTATCGATCACATTTGTCAGGGGCTAGAACCCTAACCAATATAAAACCTCATAAAAATCAGTATCAGATTCAGTTAGTGCATTACTTTCCGAAAACATCTGTAGAATTGTTTCGGAAACATGGAATGCATGAGAACTTTGGGTAAGTTTCCCAAAAAAAGAAAAAAATCAAAGTCGAGTTTTCATTGAAACCACTAATTCTGAATTTCTTTCCAGATTTCTATTCGAATTTAATGTATTTTCTGCTCAAGCCAAGGGTGTACCATTACTAATAGTTAGGCTCCTGCCGCATCATAACTCTCACACAGGCCTGTTTGAAAGCAGCCTACAGTGTCATTTGAGGTGCGAATGGGCCTTGGGCGTGTTTGGGGCCTCCCCGTCTTAATGACCTTAATCAGGAATTACAGAGATTCTTTGTCTGCAACACGCTCCCAACCATTTGTTTTTAGCCAGTGAGATGGGTTGAGCTGTTCTCGCACTTCTCGCAGTCATGTTAATTTTCAAATTTTTGGGAAAATGCATAAACCCCAAAATTTGTATTTGTTCAATGTAATTAGTGAATTTGGGATGGAATTCTTGAGGGACGCAGGAACGAGTTCCGAGACCGATCTTCGAATCACATATTCATTTTTGAAATTTCATTTTTGTGGAGAAAGCTGATGCTTACGATTTCCACATTTTTAGGTTCAGTTCCTTATAGTGAGGCAGAAAGAAAATACATTAAATTCGAATTAAGTCCATAGAGAAATTCAGGATTGGTGATCTTAATGAAAGTTGAGTTGATTTTTGGAAAACTTGCCCAAAGACCTCTATGAGTTCCATATTTTCAATAATTCTACAGATGTTTTCCGGAAAGTGATGCACTGATTGAGATATGATACTGAATTTTATGAGGTTTCGCCTGGTTTAGGAGTTCCAGCCCCTGACAAATGTGATCGATAATCGGCCTGGACGGGCTGTGGGTTGGTAGAGAGCGACCTGGTGTAGGTAATTGCCCTGGCATGCGAGGGGTGGAGGTGTCGAGCGACAGGGTGCTCATGCATAATTCCTACAATTGTATTTATTCAGTATAATTAGTGAATTCGAGATATTATGGAATTCTAGAAGGTGTATAGATGAGTTCAAATCATAAAATCTTTTTCACCAGAAATTCAATTTTGCGATTCTGTTTTAAGTGGAAGAAACTAAAAATTCTTTTACGATTTCCTACATTTTGTTAGAACTCCATAGTAGAGCACAATATGTATAAAAAATCGAATTGAAATCTGGAAAAGAAATTCAGCATTTGTGGTCTTAATGAGAATTTGAGACCTTAATTTTTTCTCTTTTTTTCACCAGAAATTCAATTTTAAATTTCCATTTTTGTGGAGGAAACCATAAATCCATACGATTTCCACATCTTTGGTACAATTCTATGTTTTGGAGCAGAAAAAACTTTAAATTCAAATAGAAATCTGGAAAGAAATTCAGAATTAGTGGTCTTAATGAAAATTCACGACTTTAATTTTTTCTTTTTTCGGAAAACTTAAAGTTCTCATAGATTCTATATGTTTCGAAACAATTCTACAGATGTTTTCGAAAAGTGATGCACTGACTGAATATGATACTGAATTTTATGAGGTTTCATACTGGTTAGGGTTCCAGTCCCTGACAAATGTGATCGATAATCGGCCTGGACGGGCTGTGGGTTGGTAGAGCGACCTGGCGTAGGTAATTGACCCTCATGCGAGGGGTGGAGGTCCGAACGAAGGGGTGCTCATATACTAATTGCCAACATTGTATTCATTCAATATAATTAGTGAATTCGAGGTATTATGGAGGTCTGAAGCCGGTCTTTTCACCAGAAATTCAATTTTAAATTTTCTTTTTTTTTTTGTAGGAAGAATTCAAAGTTTTCAAAATTACCGAATGCGGACTGGATTCTGAGGAGCAAAGCTAGAAAAATATTTTCTCGCGACTGGAGCTCCAATAGTAAGAAAATCCAGAAGTGTTCAAGAACGAAATTCAAAACTGTTAATTCTATTGAAAATTCAGTTTTTACATTTCTTTTTTTTTTGGGAGAAAAATGGAAAGTTTCCTAGATTATTCAATTCTTGGAACTATCTCTTGTGACAAGACTTATGGGATTCAAAGAAGGTTCTGGGGTACAAAACTAAAAAAAATTGTTCTAATAATAAAAATTCAACTTTGAAATTTTTAATTTTTTTTCGCGGAATGAATAATTTTTTTTTGAATTCGGCATTTTAAAATGAATGCTGAATAATTTTATGCGCTTTACATGAACAGTGAAACATTCCTAGAACCTTTTCACACTGAAAATGGAAATTAAGAGAAATTTCAAATTTCATTTGTTTTTCCGGGAAAAAAAGATTGAAGATTTTCACGATTCCCACATTTTCGAAATAAATTCATATAATGAAGGAATTCAAAGGAATTCATACATGGGATTCAACGAGAAATCTGGAAAGGAATTCAAAATTTGTGGTCTCACAGAAAATTTTCACTTTCGATAATTTATTTATTTTTTTGAAAAATAATCGGAAAAGGTCAGGAATTCTATATTAAAAAAAAATTTCTGAACAAATTTATGCGCTATACACGAAGAACATAGAACTCGAGGAGTATTTCAGTATGAAAATTGAAATTGGTCACTTTATAAAAATTTTTAATTTTGGGCAATTTTGAACTGTTCATTTTTGGTGCATTTCCGTACACTGGCTGATTCTGGACATAAATTTCTTCGTGTGAGGAGAAAAAACAAAGATTGCAAAAGCGAATTCCTTACACGGTTGTTGAAATGTAAATATGATACCTACCTTTTTGAATGTGAAATCAAATAATTAACCAAATTTCAAGGCGCGATTTCCGTTTAACTTTTAATACCTGAATTCTACTCGAAGTTTTGCAATTTATCTCAAAATAAGTCAATAATATAGAAGAACTTCGTGGTTTTTCCACATTAAAATTCAAAAGTTGTTAGGAAAAATGACTTTTTATTAATTTTATTATTGTTTCATATCAAAATGTTTCAGAAGAAAGCATGAGCATAACAAATTGCATATGGATGTTCTAAATACGAGAAAAATCAAATCCACTTATAACAGCACTTAAACATAGCCCCATTTGGACACGAGGGACATTGGATGGCTACCGTAACCCAAAATCTTCCACTGAGTTCCATTTTGAAATTTTATACATTCAGTAGATCGCATTTTTGATGCAGATTCGGGTGGCTTCCATTTTCCGATTGAACCACTTTGAAGCGAGTTATTCAAAAACGACGCCAAACGGCGCGCTCCGGCGCTCTAGCGCGTCCAATGACCAAAAGATACGGGCGGTATTGTATGTATACTCACGAATTTTCGAAACTGCCTCGTCGATTTTTCAGGAGCGAGGATTCGAAATCGTAGAATGCCTCATAGTGGTCTGATGTAGTTTGAATAATTATTAGTTTACTGACTGAAACTATAGGTTATCAAGTGAGACCCGTAGGTAATGAGCAGCGAGGAAACATGAGAATGAGACAAACCATAATTTTTAGTCTTTTCCGTTTCCGTTCTCCGAAAATATCAAAAAACATTTGCGCTAGCCCTGCTCATGACCTCCCGCGTACCCCTGATTTATTCAGCGAGCATAGATCATGTTCATAAATTCCTTTTGTAAATTGTGTTCAGAGCTTGGCCTGAGTCCTCCGCGCGCGACATTCTAGAGACTTGGTCATAAAACATTTTTATAAAAAAAAAGCGAATTTTGAGAGTTTGGAGCGTACAATCCACATAGCATCTCAGACTGTGAAACATTTCGGTGTCTTTAAAAATCCGAAACAGCGCTCTTGCTCAAGAAAGTTATATCCATCAGAAGTTTTTTTCCACTTCACAGCAAATGCTTCTTGTTTTTAGATATACAGCTATTATGATAGGACTCTTACAAAAAAAAATGTCAGTGAAACTGCCTCAAAGAAATTCAAACAGGAAACAAATAAGAAGAAAGGACAAAAAGAAAGCGAACTAAAGTGCCTTCATTTGGCGTCAAAATTTACTCAGGTCTTTGCATTGATGCGTTTGCGAGCGTATGCTGCATCCCCTTCTCCTCAACACTCTCTCGCTCCTCTACCGTCGCTCCGCATACGCACGCGGGGGAATACAGTCAACATCACTTCGAATTAGAGTATCTGGGCAATGAAATGTGGCTAGAGTAGCAACATTTGCGTATACTCGCATCATAATCTGCTAATCATTCAGGTTTATACTACTTCATTCTGTTGGCGATTATCGGTCTTTCAACTGTCACCACGTCGATGCTCGTATTTTTGGAGCGGGATGTTCGAGTGAAACACGCCCTTCCCTGGTACCTGCAGTGGTTATCCTTCGATGTACAGAGGCGACGACTTGGAAGGTTCGTAAGTTATTTCTCAGCCTTCCTTCCACAAAGACGCTGCATTTTTTTTCAGGAGTATCAGTCACTATCGCCAAACACCTGCAAGATCCACAAGCTGAGGTAACACTTAACATTAGTTTTTTATCTATTTGGTACTTCCATGTACTTTGCAGAAGTGGCGATCGGCAGCTATCAGCTTTAATAAAAGTCACCGTTGTTTCGCGAATCACCTTTTTTTGGGGCACCACCATCCTTCCCGAAGGGACTACAGCAGTGTCAGGCTGCTTCGGAAATTTGGGCGAAAAAAGAATTTCACTCCGGCTTATCCCAGAACGTCCACCGATGGGCTCAATCGGTCCATTTCTATTGGAAAATGTGCGTTCTATGCTGCTGCCGAGTAAGTACTTGCTTGCAAGTCACAGTTGGAAGTTGAAAGTGCTTCAGCTATGGTTTTTTCGCCAATGTCTACCAATGTTTTAGTCTACTCTGAATTCGTAGGGAGATTGGGGAAATTTTATATTCTCACACTCCTTAGTGATATTGAAATTACATATTCTCTTGAATAGCGAAGCAGGCTGGAAAGTTTTTCTGTCTGCACACAGAGATCATATGTATATATGAGAGGAAAATGGAAAGGAGAAGAGGATTTTCACCCGGATTCTCCACATTTCCCGTGGCCGTTTTCTAAAAATTTTGCCAACGTCTCATCTCCAAACCGGAAGTTTTTTCCAGTAGGGATAGTGGAGGACATCGATATCTTCTATATTACTCCACTTTCCTGCATGTATAATCAGACACACTGCAGGCTGCCAAGCCTAAACCCCTTTCAGCGAAGTGTGGAAGCACTCTTCAAGTTTTCTATGAAAGCACGGTGCAGCCAAAATGTTAACTCCTGTACCTATAAACCGAAACTCGGCACGCATCTAGTCTCTCTGAAGACTGAAAAACTCGTCCGAAGAGGGTATGCCCCATGGCTTCCTTCTGTGCATGGTATATTCTTGAAACTCATGGCGAGTGGATGAACTGTGTCTTTAGGTGAATGATTCTTATGAACCAAGACGAAAGCGGAAATTTTCTGTCTGCAGGAACATCTCCTGTCAAATGGTCATGTGCGAACCGGTCTTCAGGATAAGGCAAAGGAGGGGCGTAGCGGTCTCGTTGCTCAGCCTCATCCCCTGAGCCAATCCGAATAGCAGCTTATCAACTAAACATTCCGGCACCACAGCCGTCGGGCAGGTATAGTCGAGTCGAGAGATACATTTCCAACTAGAATACAGACCCCTCGTTTTGACCACACAAAATTTTAGTTCTCTATAGCATTAGCGTAGTCGAGTCAAGTAGAAATTGATTTTTGAAGCCATCATTCCTTGGTAGATCAGTGGAACAAAGCACGTTGAAAGATCGCTTGACTCGACTATGCACTAGCCCTTTCTTCGGGTCAGGGTGAAGTTTTCAGCCGTAACAAGGTCCACTAAAGAATTACACCTACTGCGTCCAATTGCGTTCAAATGCGGTGTATCGCGAATGCTCAAAGGCATGATACACGCTCGAAAAAATGGATATCGATTTTATGAATCTGAGGTTTGGGGCTGATAGAATTGGAAATTGACGAAAATCCCACCACGGGCTCGACCCCTACGGTCACTACCACGGGCTTAGCCGATGGGGAATACACCATTTATTGAGAATTAAGTGTGGTTAAAAATGTACATGTTCGTATTTAGCGAAAAGAAAACGCTCACTTTTTCCTAATCCACGTTATACATCTCTGGACTCAGACAGACGGTTTATCAGCCGATTATAAAAGCGGGTTCTCACGGTCTTCTTACAACCCTTACACAGGTGCAAAATTTTCACGACCCCCCATTATCGGAACCAGTTCTCAAAAAAATAACTTCCTATCAAACAGAATTTACAATGTCTGCACATTTTTTATGTTTTTCCATAATATTACAGTAATTATCGCATTAAGAGGAAACAACACCTCCACGGCAGAATCTGCGTGAACGGACTTAGCGTCACTCCAGTGCGACAACATGGTTCTGTATCAGTACTACTTTGAACAGGTACTCGAGGATATCATCAGCTTGTGCTGGACGGATCCGAGACGAGCGTCATAGGAATAAGGTGACATATCAAAACTTCTCCTTCATCTAAGGACACAGTGGAAAACGAAATTGTACCGGGAGCTCCTTTTATACATAGAGGCCTGACTTTCTCGATATAGAGGCCGCGGTTTGAGAGTGATTCTCCTGCCCAGCTCGTAAACACTATACGCTCAAAATGAAATCGTTAATCAAAAGCGAAGTACGTATGTAGATTCAAAGTAGCTAATGGCCTCATCATGATCGTAAAGGACAGAAAATCCCTACCGTCGGGGCGCAGAATCTGTATGCACTTTGGGTGAAGTTTAGCGTTCTTCGTCTGAGTCCAAATCACAAAGCTCGTTCACGATAGACGGTAGCCCACTCATAAAAACTCACCAACTTTCCTGTTCTTCAGATCAGGCTGTGCGAGAGTATTCCATCTACGTATTTCTGGTGCTTTTTCAGGCTATTTCAAGGCGTTCCCCGGGTTTTTGGACCCGCAAACGGGTCCAATTAGCTGCCATGCTAAGGCCTTCAATAATGGTGACTGCTTTGTTTGGAAGCAGCATACACATCGGCATAAATAGAAGTGGTTGGGGTAGCTAAGTCAATAGGCTCGTGCGGCCTGTACCAGGACGGCTACAGTCGGCGCAGACTCGTACTGAGACTTCGTGTTACTAGTTATGCGTTGGCGCAAACTCCGTGAGCGTATGTTATAACATGTTTGCGCTGCGTCTGTGCCAACGAACAAGAAGGAACGCAATGTATCAGTACACGACCAGTATCGACCGTACGTCGTTGGAAGCGTCGGAAAACGAGCCAATGTCACCAGATTTGAATACGCATGTATCCCCAAAAAATGCAAAGGACTGCCCGTTTTTAACCGAACCCCTTTCACAGATACAAGGACGCTGCAGAATTAAATTCTTGGGCACGGTCGTTTTATTTTCTTGTTTTTACGCTTCCAACAGGGTAAGCGTTCTTGTACAAGTCGCTCCCAGTCCGTCCGCTTCGCTATCCCACCCACATCTGCAGACGTATATGCCGCCTTTGAAGGACTATTGCCATAGTCAGACAGTTGAACGAGTGCATCTCCCAACGGAGGTCAGAGCTACGTATCAATGCACAGCTACAGGAAGCTATGAACACCGATGGATTTCTAGCTACCTTCTTCTTCTTCTCTTCTTTGCAGCCACATAGAGGGCTTTTGTCATAGGCGGAGGAACTGGGCGACGGTAGTAGGATTCGTCCATAGGTCCATTGTTGGTGTGTCAGCGTGGTAGGTCTCCGGACAGTTGAATAAATGTGCGGTATCATGCGGCCGACGATACCGCGATCCGGGCACACATCAGATTTGCTGCTGTCAATCTTTGCTGACATAAGACATTAGCATTGTAGAGTGACCACAGCGTAATGATGCGAGCGTGCATCTCGCCCTTTCTTCCGAGTTGAGACTCTGAGGGTGCAGACGGGGGCAGTATATCTCCCTAGTATAGGATTTATGGCCACCTTCACAAGATGACACCGTACGAAAGACAGTGTGCTCCTCGCGCAAAAGACGGAGTCGTTCTTGCTGTGAGTCGTGCCATCTTTGCAAATTGACTTTGTTTACTTGGAGCATCGGCGAATGGCTTTCTTATACTTCTCTCTCACGGGGTTTAGCACTCTCCCGACGGGTGATTTGGTTGCTTTATAATGTTAATGCGGAATTGCTGGGCCTGGAGCTGACGGTGCTTCCTTCACTGGTAAATAGACGGGTCTCAGCATGCAGGTGCTCGATTAGGGAACTCCTTGCACATCCGGTGGCGATACGGAGAGCAGCATTTTGTACCTCGTTGCATCTTTGTCCAGGAGGATTCTGAGACGAGATGCTGCCAAACCAGTGCAGCGTATCTCCAGGGCGGGCTGCAGGGTACCTTATATACGTTGTGAGTATAGTCTCCTTGCTGCTACTCCCACGAGGGTACCGCCCAGGGCCCTGAGAACGTTGAGCTTAGCACAACGACTGCCTGCTTCTGCTCGGTATTCTTATGAAGCTTGGTGGACGGATCAGGCACAAGACCGAGCAACTTTGGAAGGCGAGCAGCAGGCAAACGGTCTCCATCCCACACGACATCCGGATAGGCGCGCTGTGCTCGGATGGGTCCGTTGTGAGAACGGACACTGACGACTTGGCTGCAGAGATACTTAGCATCTTGCGGTCGAAAAAGCTCTTCAGGTGTGATCCAGATACTCGTTGATCTTATTGGCGGCCACCTTGTAAATCCCGATCTCGACACATGATTGTTATGTCATCAGCATACGCGAGCGACCTTGATGTCCTGTGGAGGCCTACAGGTGCATATCTCCGAGGTACAGGACTTGAAGAGGGCTGGCGATAGAACTCCGCCCTGAGTGGACTCCAGCTGCCATAGGAATACTGTTGGAGACATGGTTCTGAAGCATGACTCTTGCTCCGCCGACCTTTAATAAAGGCCGATATCCAGCGCTTCTGCCAAGATAGTATTGACGACTCCAGAATGTTGCTTGACAGGACTCAAGGTTAACCGTATCAAATGCCTTGGTGAGATCCAACGCAACAGCTACAGTTCTCAATGGCTTGTTAAAGTTGAACCCGTCGATAGCATAGCTGGTAATTTCTAGCAACGCCGTAGTTGTGGAATGTAGCCTCCTGAACCCATGTTGAAACAACTGCTTCTCGTTGTGCTCCATAGATCCCCTTGACAATGAGCTTCTTTCGGCCACTTTGGCGAAAGGTGACATCAAGCTAATGGGACGATATCCCTTTACCTGCTGATGACTGGAGGTTTGCCAGGCTTGGGCAACGGGATGACGTTGGCTGTCTTCCAGTTTTGCGGAATAGTGCAAGAGCTAAACGAAGTGTGTAATCATATCAACGATGAGCGGAAGGATCTCAGTCAGGAGTTTCTTCAGTACGGCAGGACAAATGCCGTCCGGACCGACAGCTTTGGAGTTCCGCGCATGTCGCTATAATCTTCTCTACTTGCGCCACAGTGAACGCATCGGGCCGTGCTCATGGGCGGGAGGCGGCACAGCTCTCTTACTGTCCTCTATTTTGCGGACCTCGCATGTGCTCGTGACAAAAGAAACTTTTACCGAGAGAGTAGGCGGCGCGCTCCTGACTTGAAAACGTTATTACCGAACTCAATAGTGGAGATGGTGGCTGGCGAAGCTCTTTCCCGATAGTTTCCGAAGAACCTTCCAAGTAGCTCCACTGTCCGTCTTGAAATTCAACTGTTCTGGGTGAATTTTCCCCACTGTTCTTTTCTCTTGTGCTGGTCGAGATCTTTTCTGATCTCACCATCCAGCTGAGCGACAGGCAGGGTTCTAGATGGTCAACTGCTCTTCTGGCATCTCTAGTCCTGATTTTCTCAAGAATTTCTCTCTGGTTACGTTTGGATAGAACGTCTTAACTCGGCCAACAGGATAGCCGCCTTCATGGCCCTGCAAGTGAATTGCATCCAGATAAGTGATGCTCCTTCTGCGTACATTGCCATTCCACGGGTAATCAGCCGCTAGGCGTAGCACAACCTCACTGAACAGGCACCAGTCTGCTTGGCCTAAATTGGAGATAAGAACGTTGATCGAACACCAGGAATAAGAAGCAAGAGAATTTGAGGAGATCGATGTGCACAAAGACGGGAACATGATCACTAGACAATGTTGTTGAGGTGGGCATGAGCAGATAAGCGTTGGAAAAAGGTTACTGGACGAGATAAGAGTTATGTCTGGGCTAGAAGATCGGCCGTTGGCAGGAAGACGAGTGGGCTGATCATCGATTAAGATGACCAGGTCGCACTCCTCAGCCCATTCTTCGACTTCTTCTCCTCTAGCATCAGCACCAAGGGACAGGCAGAAGGTGTGGGCATTGAAGTCGCCCCGCGAAAACAACTGATGATGAGAGGAGTAATCGCTGAGTTATTTGAGAAGAGGAATGGGATTGTAGGAGGAGGGGCATGAGGTGGTAGGGGGAATATATATGTTGAAAAAGAGAAAGGGAGTGTTTTAAAGAGGAGATGGATTACCGGAAGGTACTCCCGAAATTACCATCCGTGGGGAGTGTTTGGTATGAGGTGGGAGGGAGAGGGGATAAAACAAAGGTTGAAACTCCTCCCGCCAAGAGCTGACCTTTGGAGCATGGAAGGCAGTGTAGCCCGGGATATTAGGATGAGGATAGGTGAGGGGATGGAGAGAGCTTGGTTTGTGAACCATGATCACGTCTGGATAGTAGAGTACGTGCGAAGAGAGGAGCTCAGAAAGTTTGAGTACGAAGGCCGTTGAGATTGATATGTACAATGGAAAGGGGGCGATTTGAGGAAGAGGAATCAGAGTTGGTAGGTGAAAGGCATAAACACGGCGAAAGCAGAGTTATAATGCCTCACAGAACTGAGACCCGAACAGGAGAGATGCACCCCACCTTTGGCATCCGGAGCACTGGACACTGGTATGTCTCCTGGTAACATCCTTGCCGCACGTGGCGCATAAGGGTACTTTCTGAGCCGGGTCCAGGATTCCTCTCTCCACGCCGGCCCTTTGCAGGAGAATCCGAAGGAGAGCTGCAGACCGGCCAGCACTCCTCTCCCATGACAAAAACCCTCTTCGCGGAGGGGGTGACGTCGGTTTGCATAGAGGTGATCTTCTTTCCTCCACACTGCCACGGCGTGAACGTACGACATCTCGGCAGCTCTAGCTACCTGAAAGGCAGAACAATACGGACAGAGTTTAGAGGCCAGATGTCTAAAGTAAGATTGGTGCGCTTCGGGGTACCGCAAGGTGCGGTTCTATCTCCGCTCCTGTTCTCATTCTACATATAGCAGATCTCCCGGCACCCCTCCAGAAACTACGCGTCTTAATTCCGGATATGCCGGATGACCTAACACTGGTGGCATCGCTGATCCGGATGTTGGAAACTTGCGAAAAACGTCTGAACGGCTATCTCCCGAAGAGCTAACGAAGGCCCTGGAAGATCTACATGCCTTCAACTGTCGCTTCACAGGACCACTGTCTCTCTTCTTACAACACATTCTGCTCAAGCGGGATACGTACCGAAAGTGTTCATAAATGGGATGCAAGTCACACTCGAAAAGAAATCCAAACAATTATCGGCTATCATTTCCCGATACTATTATGACGGGTCGATTACATGCGGAAGCTGTTCTGTAAGAAGACGGCTGAAAGAGCGAATCTCTTGAAAGCGTTGGCAGGAAGAAACTGGGGACAAAAAACGAAAGAGCAGCTCACACTGACCTACCGCGCCACCGGACAATCACGTGATGTCTTACGCTGCTCCAGCCTGGAGCCCGCTCATTGCATTGACTCACTGACTCACTAGGATCGATTACAAGCTTGTCAAAATGCAGCCTTGAAGACCGCGACGGGAAGCCTGACGATGGCTGGCACTACCCACCTCAGCAATGAGACGGGAATCATGCCAGTTAAAGCTCATAATGAGATGTTGACACTTCAATATAGAACGGTTGCGGCACTCAATCCAGAACACCCTTCACACGAAATGATGAAGGAACCGGAACCACCAAGACAGATCAGGAAGCATGTCAGAACGATCAAGCCAGTGTTGGTTAGGCCAGGAAACGCGGGGAGCATCTGCAAAGAAGTGCACAAAGAGTTTGCAAAGGAGTTCATGGTTCCAACTCCCCCCTGCTAAGTGGACCGCCGCCGAAAATTGCGAAGGAGGAGGAGACTTTGCCAAGACCACGTCGTGCAGCGCTATCTGAGCTCCGGAGTGGTTTCTATTCAAAGTCACAATGGTATCTAAAGAAGATAGTAGCAGCCGATAATCCACTTTGCCCCGACTGCGGGCTGGAGGAACACACAGTACCTGACGTTCTCTTGCTCTGGAAAGCAAACGCACCTCACAATAAAAGATCTCTGGCTCAAATCACTGGAAGTCGCCCATTTCCTGTCACTTTAATCATGCAATAATGAATTTGAAATGTAAAAAAACAATAAAAAATGAATAAAAAATAGATTTAAAAAAGGATGGAAAAACGCCCCACTCAGGGATCCTCCAAAGAAGAGGATCCCAGCAACGTCGCTTCGATGACGTCGTCTATATGCCGGGGTGGATTCAGGACCAGTGTGTATGGTGCATGATGGGCAACAACAACAACCACGAATGCAGCCCCTACCCAAATTCTAATCTTTTTTCTCCTTAATTTCAGCACAATCCTGAATTCGTTGAGAATTTAATAAAGTTTTCTTCTTGTTAAGTCTGTTGAATCTTTTATCTGAGCCTAACATTACCCAAACTTGCCGATATTTTGTTCCCGTATCCATAAGCTCTGGGGCTCGCTCCGTACAACCAGCACTTCACCTGCAGCTCCCCACAACCTATAGAATCCCACCTAACGATGGCCCACGGGAAAGGTCTCAAACCGACTTACGCCAACTCTAGCCTTGTTTCCCTTGCACGTCCATTTTCCAGGCAAGAGATCTAATGACAGTGAAGCCAGCCACGACGATCCCCGGTGGCAGACAGTTATCCGACGACTCGAGATCATCTCACTTGTCTTCTACGTCTCCGTGCTATTCATCACGATGTACCTGTTCTTCTACCACGAATGGTAAACATGAAAGACACTTCGCACTCCTAATTACTTATCTCCAAAACTTTTCTCCTTTTTAAGGTACTGCGCTGTGGGCCACAACCCATGCGGCCAGATGAATCTGAAATGTCCTTGGATGGCGGTAACACCAGAGAAGATCCACAATGCGAACATAATTCCTATAATTAGAGTCGTTATAATCTGTCGATATCCTTTGCCAGTTCTATCTACGGGTTCTAATCTTCCAAAGACTTCTCCCTCAATTTCTATCGCTTCAGATTGCTCACTACCATTTAATGAAGATTATTATAAATTGGATCTCCTGTGATTTAATGAAACTCTTTTAAAATGGTATACTTGAAGTACAACGGTGTTTTTTCCTTTGATAGAGCGTATCAAATCACGGTGCCACCCTAGACGGGGAAGGGGGGGCGCCCAGGATTCAGGACAGCAACGAACCACCGATAGGAAGCGCTATCAAACGAAGTATTAGGTTTTAACATAAGTCTTGGAAGATTTTTGTTCACAATCCTAGAACTTTCCATTCCTAGTCGAAATAGATAAAGTAACTCATGATAGTGAGAGTATCTGGAAGCTTCTCAGCAGAAACCTTTATAAACGCGCGCTCTCGCTTCACCGTCGAATTATGCTTTCTCTTTCTTCACCCCAACGTCGACTCCTTCCGTTCTACGAGTGGCGCCGCGGCACTCGGCGAGTGAGTACACTCGCCAATATCAACGCTGTCTTTGAAGAGGAGTCTGTCAACTGCTCCACCATTCATCGCTTGTTTACTTGCTTTGAGGAAGGAGATACCGACTTCGAAGAGAAACTGTAGAAGACTTGACCATTCTTGAAGTCATCAAAGAGAATCCAGAAGCGAGTGTGCGGGAACTGGCGACGAAGATCGGGTGCAGCCATATGACCATCGATCGTCGTCTTTCGAATCTTGGACATCGGAAAGTACTCACACAATGGATACCTCAAGCTCTCACAGACGGTCAAAGGACGACTGTCTATATGTCAGTCTCTTCTCCTCCGCTACAACAGGAAGGACTTTCTGGAGGATGTGGTGACTGGAGGGGAGAGTTGGATACAATAGGACATAGGCGCACGCAGAGCCTTCTGGCTTCCTCGAGGACAGCCGCCAACTCAGTCAAAACCGGACCTTCATCGATGCACAGAGCTCCTGGGTTCTGGGAAAAGGGGGAATCAGCAGCACTTGCCTATCAGATGGAGTTAGATGTTGTAGATAGTTATGGTGATTATATTGTGGATTGAATGTGTGAAGCAATATTTTAAAAAATTTAAAAATCTTCCAAGACAATGTTACAACCCAATATTTGTATTGTTTTCAAAACAATCATGATTGATAGCCGTATCAAAGCATAGTTTTTCTTCACTTCTATAAATAAATCTTGAGCGCCCCGTGTAGGATAGAGTTCAAATCACCTATGGGCCATCAAACAAGCTACAAAATGTTGTTTGCAGAAGTGGATGTGCTAACAAATGAAACGACGTTAAAGTTTATATCAAAACCAACAATGCAAACAACGAATATAAACTTCAGCGTCTACTTCAGTTCGATAACTTGGATACTGACTGGAGGCAACGACTGCTTCAGCTTTTCGGCCTTATCCTTATCCTGCAACGAAATACTTGACTGACGTGAACAATGTCGAGGGGAAAAAAATAATGTAATACATTTAAGAAAAAATGACAATAATCATAAAATTATCTATTATTCATCTTAAAAATGGAAATTTCGCGTGAGAATCGCTGGATTTTCGGACACAAAAACGGAAATTTAGAAAGCGAATCGGACAAAAATTCCGAAGACTGTTCGTCAAAGGGAGGGGGTCGCATAACCATTCTCCGCAGTTCCAAGCAGGGTTGGGCAGGCTTGCGTCCGGTCGCAGCGGGGGGTGGTGAAAATTTGAAAATTTTTTCGAAAAAAATGGAAAATTTTTTGGGGGGTCGTAAAATTTTCGGAAAAGTTGGGGTTCTATCTCCAAACCACTCCCGGTAAGGTCTCGAAATATAACATTCTTAGCCCAACGTTTGATGTATAGCG
The DNA here is from genome assembly GCA_029168955.1 of Aplectana chamaeleonis. Lineage (NCBI taxonomy): Eukaryota > Metazoa > Nematoda > Chromadorea > Rhabditida > Cosmocercidae > Aplectana > Aplectana chamaeleonis. The sequence goes on along the minus strand of JAPDOI010001108.1, from coordinate 114,368 downwards.
CCGTGTGTATTGCATCGCAGCCATTTCTCCATCCCAGGGGTGGGGCTCGTAAAAATTTTGGTCATCTAAGGGTGTAGTAAAATTTTGGTCACCGGTCGCAACGGCCTGCTCAACCCTGGTTCCAAGCCGGTTCGCGTGGTCTAAGTAGCACCGGAGCACATGAAACCGTCAAAATTCTCGTAATTGACTTAGTTTTTTGCCACACCCTACCCTCCACAGCTTAGAGGCACGGTTGAGCACCTTTGTGACACACGTCACAACAGGGAGGTCGTAAAATTTGAAAGTGATTAACCTACCCGGGAGGCCGGCTGGCGCAGCGCATGCGACTGCAAGTCTGCGGCGCGCGCGTCTAAGACGATTGGAGAACGATCATACGCTCAGCAAAATCGCTTTCCAGGCGAGCGAGTGTGATATTTTCATATATACAGGCGAAACGAGGCCTAGCTCTGCTTAATACACCACTGACGAGCCTCGGGAAGTGGAAATAATGCAGTTACGCGGTATGAACACTGAATTGCACACTTCTCTAAGGTTAACAGGCAGAAACTAGTCTCAGCTTTTCCCTATTACAGAAGCACTGTACTTTCAAATCCCATTACCGTTGTACTCATGTTTCATACGGCTGTCTTAAACTTCGTAATAAATCAAATCAAATCAAACATCACTAACAAGGGAGGGTTGCACACACAAGATGGAGTTTCGATATGCAACTTTAATATGGGGAGGACAGTGTTTCTATATTCCATACTCAGAATTGGCTAACTGCCACAGAGATTCACAGGAGATTTGCAAAAGCGGACATTTCCATAGCTTTGCCAAGAGAAAATGGGCACACGATTGACAATTTGTAGGGCATTCACAAAATTGTCTTGGAATGAGCTTAAAACTTGTTTCTAGGGGTTATTTTGGGTTCTGATAATGGATCTGAGTACCATTTGTCAATTTTGAAACTTCCATTTGGTCCAAAGCTTCAGAATGGGGAAAATTTTGCTGCCCAAACGCGACTTCGGATGATTTCGAGAACGCTACGATCAAATCGCCTCAAAACTTGAACAGAGGGATATTCGGGCTGCCTAACACGAATCTGCAACCCGTTTATCAATTATCGATAAATTACGGTAGGTTACGGTGGGTATACGGTAGCATGGTCAAAGTCTCAGATTTGACTGAAAATTTCACTGTGGGTGTTAGTTGGGACGCTGAACACGAATTTGAGATCCATTTTCCGATCTTCGAATCTATAAGGTAAGCAACGCCAGTTAAAAGGCAATATGACTACCGCATCCCACAGTAACCCCAAGTCTGGCGAGGAATAGACCCCAGATTCATATTCAGCGCCCTAAATAAGCCTCAGTTGAAAGTTTTGAGCCGAATCCAATTTTTTTCTGAAAGCCTTAAAAATTTCCTGATGGGTACCCTTTCCTTTTTGTGATGCAATGAAAGTGCCATTTTTGAATTCCCCGCAGCCATTCAAAAATTTTCAAGAGCCCGTCATTTATTCAATGTCACAGACCTACAGCAACGACAACGTGTTTTTCCAAATCGACACCGGAATGTGGCAAGCCTTCCTTATTGTTAGAAAGGAACCTACAAGACAAATCTTTATAGCTGTTGAAAAGTAGTCTATTGCTCCTCTGCTGCTGTACCTGATTTATCTTCTTGAAACGATTCCCCACTGTCAAATAGTAGAATGTGTGAAAGGCATTGAGCGAATGAGGAATATTGAGTATTTTCAAATGAATTGTTATTCATGCTATTTCTAAAGCAGTGAGGCTTAGCCTACCGTCGAAAACTTCGAAAATTAATAATACCGGAGCTTTGAAGGGTAAGTGGTGTAGTTCACGAGATTTTGCTCTGCAGGAGTGTTTCTCAAATCCATCAATCAAATCGCCCTAGTTTCACTAGGTTCTCCAAGTTTGATGTTGTTACTAGCGTGATTAATTCCTAAGAAATCCCATCTCATATCTCATTTTCCAAGGATGAAATTGATCGAACTCAAGACGGACTGTGATGATGGAGGAGACTAATTAGTCTTTCTGCTAACTAGTAGGCTAAAATATTCCTCTGTAGTTCCAGGAGTGATTAATGACGGTTTTTCCTTGCATGAGTGGAATCACTTACTTGGGAATTGGAAAAAAGATGTTCTTCCCAAATCAGTTTGAAGAATGTTAATAATGATCTGTTCTATACACCTTGAACTTCTCATATGCTGTTGAGATTGGTCTCGTGAGTTATCTTAGTGATGTTGCTTCTGAAATAGGAAGAGCCGAGACCAGTTTCGCCTCTTAACCTTAAAGAGGTGTGAAAATTAGTGTTCATACCACATACTGTATTACTTTTACTTCCCAAGGTTCGTCAGTGGGTATTAAGAAGAGATAAGACTCGTTTCGCCTGTATATCACATTCTCTCGCCTGTATAGGATTTTGGTCAAGTGTACAATCGTGCTCCAATCGTGTTGAACGCGCGCGCCGCAAACTTGCGTCGCACGCGCTGCGCCAGCCGGCCTCAGGTTGTTAATCACTTTCGTAAAAGTTCCGAAAATTCTCAAAAAAAAATTGAGGGGGAACTTTTGGAACTTTTGAAAAAAATAGGATTTTTCTACAAACCACTTGATGAGGTAAAATGAGATAAGTTTGCCACTCAGAAAAGCTAAATCATTTTTTCGTTCCACGAAGGGGGTGAAAAAAATAGGATTTTTCTACAAACCACTTGATGAGGTAAAATGAGATAAGTTTGCCACTCAGAAAAGCTAAATCATTTTTTCGTTCCACGAAGGGGGTCGCAAAAAATTGGTGTTCGAAAAATTCTGGTCAACAAGGGGAGGGGGGTCGTAGCTCCCCCGAAAATCGGCACAACGGCCTGCTCAACCGTGCTTAGAGGCCACGTGAACAGGTTTGAAAAATTGAGGAAAGCAATAGCTCCGCTGAGGTCCTATTCTGAGACCGGTCTCACCCTGGACCTGAAAAATGAAGTACACCACCTTGCGAAATTTGAGGAAGTAAAGGAGAGCCAAGCTAGGTTACCCTACATTTACCATGCGCCCCGAACACTTGTCCCAAAACCGGAACTTTCTTGAAAAGCGGTAGCTCGGATGCACATGAAACTGAAGGACAGGGTCAGGCGGAGCATTGCGTAATTTTTTGAAATTGGAGCGCCCCCCCAACCATCGAAATTTGTTTTCGAAATCAAATTTTTTTGCGATCCCCCCGAGGCATGATTCATTTATGACATCGGAGTATATGGTTTCTAGGACATTTAGTTAGTTCGGAAAACCAAAATAATCAATATATTTGACTTCTAAAACTGTCAGACGCCGAAAATTCGTTCAGTAGTCGGACTCAAGCGTCTTAACCTGAGCAATGCTACGATTCTTCCCTTTGATGACCAAAAATATCGAGAATTCTTGGAGTATCTTCGCCAAATTTTTATTTTCGGTTCAAATTTTTTGCGACCCCCCCTTACCTCCCGTTGCGAAATTTCGCAACCCCGCTTGACCCTGCTGAAGGAGATCAAAGGGAGGCAAATTATTGAAATCATGAATAGAACTCATAAGGGTTTCTTACGGAAATGAAAGTCGTCCGCGGTTTATGAGCAAAACAGAACCAACAGCTATTAAAGAGGTGACAGGATTATAATCTGCCACCGGCACAAAATTCTCACGGAAGTGAAGTATTTTTTCTTGCCAGAGTTTTCCATGTCTAGGCCCAGATATCGTGATATCTTTATCACCGGTGAGGCTGTTTCCCTAATCCCTAGTGTGTTCGGCTTCAGCCGCTCACCTCCGGAGAAAGATGGTATGTGAGTCGAAACACACCGCTCTCAATTTCTTTTATACCCTTTATCAATACCCTTTATCAATTGGGCATCATCAATTTTGTTTACCGTGAGAATTTTGTGCCGACGGCAATTTATAATCGCCTAAAGAGGTGATTATGTGAAATATTGCGGAGGAACCTTTACTGATGGGATTCAATAAAAGACATTTTCAGAGCTTGAAAGACCTCCGACATACAAAAAATGGGTTCAACACCGGCAGCCCACACCAGAAAAAAAGGGGTGCCTCACGGACGCCGTGGGGAGAGGATTCGTAGGTTGAGATGGGAATTCGTTCTAGTCACTGATGTTTCGCTTTTCCAATCAGAACCCTCAAAAGCACAGTTTGGAAAAAAACTACTACTTAAATAAGCCTTAGGCCGGATCATACTTCCCGCGACTAGCGACGGCGACAGTGCCTATCAGGCAGATTGATTTTAAGTCGATAATGCTGGTAAACATTGCGTCGCGTCGCTCATTGCTGGAAGTATGATCCCGGCCATAGACTTGGACACTTACAGGAAGCTCTGCATTTATATCTTCGTCGGTGGCAAGCAGTATGCCGCGCGCGGCGAGGACACGCGACGCGTGCTGCGTCGCGGCGTACCACCGTCGTCTATCATAGAGTCAACACAAATAACGTGACTGCATTTCACTTTAAGAATCGTCTCTGGGCGCTAGGACATTCCATCTTATCGTTAATAGCCTAAAAATGATGAATTCTTAGAGCTCTCAGTTAGAACCTGGCACATTCGCAAAATTCAGGCGGCAAAAAAAGTTGTTCCCTAGTTACCGGTAGACTAAACCCCATGAACCTCATTTCTGCCAACTTCTAGCACTCATACTATCATATGGGTGGTAGGCGACTTCCCAAACATCTCATTGAAGGGAAATTACCTAATAAACGCCTGGTGGTACGTCGCGACGTGACACACAACGCATGTTCTCTGCCGCGCGTGGCGTATCATCTGGCCGCCGCCCGCTACGCAGCCCATATGAGAAACCATGAAACTCCCAGTAGTGGGCGAAATTATGACGTTGGCGCAAAAATTCTCTGCAGCTTCCACCATTATGCGGACTTGTCTCCGACCTTTCGTGGAACTGATTTATAGGGCCTGAACGAGTCACTGATCAAAGGTTTGCTGGGGTGGTAAGCAATTTCCAGCGGTTACTGTCCCGCGGGACAGTAGGGGGAAAGAGAGAAAGGTAACTGGGGTGTAAGGTTGGAATCTGCGGCTAAAAATGAGAATTTTGGTTGTGTATCATTGATGGAAATTTCCCTTTATTTTCAGAAAATTTTCAAAACTAAAATTTTTAGAAAGAGTGTTTCACCAATGGCGCGCGTTTAAAATTTCCACTTTATTGGTAAATTTTAGTTTTTTAAGACGGAACGGAACGTTGGTTGATCCTTTAAAGTCCGAGACAACGTTCTGCTTGACTCTGTTGGGAAGGAAAGGGAGAGCGGTGGGTGGACACATAGGGTGCAACCCTAGTTGGGAAATGGCGAGCCCAAGTAGCGTCAAATCCTGAAAACACCAGTTTGTCAAGGCGATTAAACTTGGGTTGGTGAACAGTCTGCTGCTATAACCCCATCCCACAACATTAGGGGCAAATCCCATAGAACCAGCCCTGGAATTCACCTGGAACAACTGGGAAATGTCCACCGAATCGGGGAGGGGGTAAAAAAAATTCCCCTAAGTAGACCAACAAGGATAATGTCTTTATTGGTTCTCAGCACAGCAGGTCTTCCCCATGATGTCGCAACCAGGGGTGTGCGGCAATTGCCGTTTGCCTGCCATTTTTGGGGTTTGCAGTTGCCGAAACGTTTGTCTAAAACGGCAAAATTTCGGCAAAAATACGTTAAAACAACAGGATTTGCCTGCACCGCAATTTCTGTATTGAACGGCGATTCGAAGCTGCTATAAATTATTGTTTTGGCTAGTTTCACCTCATGTAATGTGTAATTCTACCCATTATAAACTATTGACTAGGTAATCAGAGGAGTTCGTTCAAGTTCCAGGATGTTTGGAAGCCTCCAAATCTCTTTTTTCCATTATCAGAATCTCAAACCCTTAGGAAAACCCGAAAATGCAAATAAATTCCTTTCCAGAACAATTCCTATTCCAGCAAGTTCCAACATCACAAAACCAAGTGGTGTCAAAGTTGTAGCGCAAAAGCAGCCTTTATTAAACATGCAAACTGGTTGAGAACTCGTGATTACGAATCGGTCCGCTTATGTTTGGTTGGTGGGCTGATGGTAATTATTGGGCAGGAATTTGATCAATTCCGCAAATACTTTGTCCGGATTTTTTTAAAATTAGACAATGCTCACAGCGCCCATTAGAGGCAGTGTTCAATGATATTTTCGATTTCGAGATCACTAACTGAAGAAAAGCGTTGAGTCAGAGGCAGAGCTGAGTCGAGCCCACACATTTAAGTTTGGGACCGTATAGAGCGACCTGTTGCTCGCTTTCAGCTGACATCGTTGAGGTCTACAAGCCTCGTGCCGGCTTGTAGACCAAATACATAGAAAGGGAAGCACAAGAGCAGTACGGCTGGCTAAATGCACTGCACGTGACGCTCCAGCGACGACGTGAGCGCAGCGGCTTTCCGTCGCGTGCGTCGCATTTTACAGTCGAACTGTCACTAGATGCCTCTCATTCTGTGTATTCGATCAACATGCCCCTCGGAGCTCTTGATTTCCTGTGGAAATGAAAGTCTGCTGTTATCGTGAGCGCTGCATTCAACTAGACTAGTCCCACCTCACTCTTATAGCCTCACAAGTGAAACCATTTCAAGTGAGCGGCATAGAGAATCCTGAGTCTACTAGCTACTCACAGTAAAGTTTGTGAGTGACCCCGGTCATAAGCTATGTGGACTGTCTTTCGCCATAAATGTAAACCATTCATCATGTATCCATCTATTCGCACCTGAATGTCGCACCGGTGTCGGCTACAGTCTTTAGGTCGGCGCACACTCCCACCACACCAACCTTTCTTATGGTTAGCTGCTTGTCCTCGAATCGACTAGGTTTGGTCGCGCTGGTCGTAAGTCCCATCCAGAGTGAATCCTTTGCGGGTCTATCACACTTTGGTCTGCTCAAAAAGACGCCCATCCTGTGGTACCCTCTATAAAACGTCGTAATTTACATCATTCGAGGCGCGCGCGACGCCTGGGCCTCCGTCTGCCCTCCGCTATCTCACTAACTCCAACCTCCGCTCCGCACCAGCACGCGTAGGAACCATGTGAATTTCTCCGTTTCATAGCCTGTAAATGGTTATCGAATGGGTGAGACAGTTTTTTTTGTCCGGAAGGCAATTGAACAAACGGTTTCCGGCACATCTAGGCCGAGGAGGTTTCAGTTCAGAATTGCCGCCCCCCCCCCACCTCCCACCACTGTCCTGTCCTGACGAAATTTGCAAAACATTTCAGTGAGTTTCAAGCAAGGGTAGCCATTTGGCAGGAGAAAACTAAAACAAAATACCAGCCGACCCTTTCCAGTAGTCTGATATAGGTTAAAGGGCTAAAACGCGAAAAAAAAAACGCCCACAGTGAGGAAAGGATTGAGTTGCCTCCTTTTTTTCTAATTCGAAATAGTTGATCCGAGAGCAAAAAAATAAAATTCTTTTCACGTACTTCCCTTTTTTCCCAACCTGATAAATGTTGAAAGAAAACTCCAATGCATACGATGCCATAAAGTGTCCACCCCGTCTTGGTCTCGCATTTTGTAACTGTCAATTCGACACTAAAAGGCGGTGCAGAATCAAGTGAGCCGTTGCGTAGGAAATCAGCAGACCTACGAAGCCCTCCAATCAGTGACGAGGAGTTTTGAAAGTTTTTTTTGAAATAAGGAATCTTCCCCAATTTTTCGTCTTTAGACCGGAATTACCACGAATTCACCAGACATGTTGATTTTCCAGAGCAGTGTTTTCGCAACACCATTCCCCCTCTGTCGAAGAATTACACAATCACTGTTGGCCACTGGGCAGAAGGAGACCTTGGGCGCTATTCACACTCATCGACGCCAGCGTGGCACGCGCCAGACGCCGGCTCCGCCATGGCGGCGACTGCTGCTAAGACTTTTCCTCATTTTCATTATTAATCCATCATCTATTTCATTACACTCCATGATCATTAATTCCACTACTATCCTCTGCTCTCGTGATGGCGAACGCATGTACCAAATTTTCTTGATGTAAAAAGCTATGGCCCCTTTTTTCTACTCCGGCATAGCGTCCCCGCGGAGTATTCATAGTTTCCGCAAGCGCGTGCCGCGCTGGCGTAGAGGAGTATGATTAGCGCCTCAGATATTTTGGGGAGTTCAGAAGCTTCTCAGCAAACTGATGTCAAGAGGTTGTAATCTTCGTCTCTAACCCAGCCTTTTAAGAGCAGGGTACTGTCAAATTGGTTTGAGAACCCAATGATTAATCAACCAATGAACAACTGGTATCGTATTCCGAAACAAGGGGGCGTATACTCATCTATCCCTCATAGGTCCACGTTCGAACAAGGCCATTCTGTGATTGGTCATGCGGTTTATTGACCAATCAGAGGCGGCCTTCAACGCATTTATATCCTATCGGTGGCTGTCATTTGAATTCCCGCGCTTGCCGCGCAAGGTCGCCGCACCACCGTCGCGACGCGGCGGCTGGCGGGCTGGCGCGATGCCAAAGAAGTCGATGAACCAAGAAAAACGCAATCGGGGTGGTTTTTGACGACTAAACAGACAATCCGGATGTTTCTTTCTGGATAGTGCTTATCAAAGCGACTCCCTATTTTCAGACCTAATTGAGGTTTTATTATCGACTGGGTCGGCAGTATCAGGTCTGTTAAGTTTTCTGAGTGCACAAGGTCTACACATCGAAACTTTAACCCGTTGTTGTGAGCTATTTAGAACCTGGGCCACACCTGTAAACGTAGTTTGAAGCATATGACCGATGTAAACCTCATGTGCACTAAATCCCCTCTCAGCATTCTTTCTAGCTAACGACGTACCATTGTATCGGGAAAACTAATGTATGTCGAAACCTATAGATTTGCCTTAGAAGCATGTAACTGCATCATACAGAGTCAGTATTTCGAGTGTATACGTTTGCAGGAATATCATGTGTAATATAACGAGGTAGAGAAATGCGCCTAGTTCTCACCAAAGAATTCGGCACACTCATATCGTACTGCGGAAAATTCCCAAAGAGGCAAAAATCGTCGTATAGTTTGAACGCTTTCATCGAAAACACTTTTTTAATGCTGCCCACCATAATCATCCTGTTGCAGATACAGCTGAGCTCTGGTTCATCCCTAGTGACCTGTCGGTTTCGATTATCACCAGCAGCGGAGCGGGGCGCCTCGGTGAAATATAATTAGTGATAAAGAGCTTACGACGAAAAAGCCACAGCTCCGCGCTGTGATAATCGAAAACGAGAGTTCACTTGTATTGGAACAGAGTCTAACTATGAGCATGACAGTGCTTCTTCATCAAGTTTGTTACTCAGCTTAACAGAGGAGAAAGAAGTGGAGCCGAAGATTTTTAATAGCTTAACTTCTAAGGTTTGGCTAAATCCTCGTTCTCATTTCTCACGCAAGTTCAGTGGCGTGCCGCAGGCAAGGCTCTTACGCATGATACGCTCCGCATTTCTGCACGAAAGTCACTTTGCTCCATTGCGTGCGTGCCGCGCGAAGGGTGTTCTTCCCTTCATTGGTCTCTTCTCTCACTCCGCACCCGCAAGCACGAAAAACAATAGAATTTTTCTTGAAAAAAAATCTGGGAAAAATAGCCTATCCAGTACAATCTTCCTTACTATATCAACCTTGCGTTGGCAAGGATTGGTAAGGATGTGCCTTTGAAAGCGCTGTGTCCCAGCGTAACAAGATTTTGAAGAAGGGCCTTGAAGGTAATTTTGCAGTTCTCAATCATCGACGAGGTTGTGTGACGAACAGGGCAGTCGATGGTAGTGGTCGACATTTCGGAGTGTTAATTTCGTGCTAAAACTTGGCGGTCATCTCGCTTTGAAAACCCATTTACTACCACACCATTTACCTGTATACATCGAAAGTAGTGCGCATGCGAATTGAAGCGATTATTCACTTCAAAATAACGTTCACAAGTGTCGTTGCGGTCCGACAACAGGTAAAAGTTTCGATGTGAAAGAAAACTTACCAGACCTAAAACTGGCGACCCAGTGGATAATCAAACCTCAATTAGGTCCAATAATGGGCAGTTGCTTGCTTACTAAAGTCACCCAGGTGGAATACGGCCGAATTATGTCGATTAGCCGTCAACCACCCAGATCGCGTTTTTCATGTTTCACCCAGTTCTTTGGCATCGCGCCACGCCGGCAGCCGCCGCGTCGCGGGAATTCGAATGGCAGCCACCGATAGAATATAAATGCGTTGGGCGGCCTTGGCAGAAACGGGGAGAGATAAACGTATAGGCCCATGGAGGATCTGCTGGAAGTTACGTAAATCTACCACACCTCGCCTCCGTCGGGAGCGCGCGCTTGCGTCGCGGCTTTGCATTGGAGCGCTCTTTCTCACAGCCCACTGCAGTTCCTCGCTCGTACACTACTCTAACTAGGTGAATTGCGATATTTAGTGTATGTTAGGGTTACATCGGCCTCCAAACGGCGCGTATAGCTGCAGTGTTAGGGTAGACGGCACTCGACAATGTCATTCTCGTAAAAATTACTAAGAAAAGGGATTAGATGAATTCAAGTTGGTTCGGTATACTAATTGCAACACAGTCTGGCAACATCGTTTCCAAATTTTTCAGGGTATAATCTACAAGCCAGAGAGAATAATCTACAATCTAAAAGTGTGAAACATCGCAGAATTCGCTTTTTTTTGTGGGTCATATGTCACTAGACGGTCCAGCTCCGGCGTTGGGCGCCCTGCGCCTCATCTCCTATAGTTGTTCATGTATGGTTTCCGTTTTCGATCTAGTCTGACGCATGAACCAGGCGGCTAGCCGTGCGAGGTTGGCGGCCTCACTGAAGAATGGGGTTTCGATTCGCGCTGGGTGATCTACCGTCGCAGCCCCGTCCATTCATCAGACTAAAATTATTGTGCGAACTCTAGAGCCTTGACGCTGTTAGGCTTCGATGTGTGTTTCTTCAGTTTTGCTCGATGAATATGTTCTATATCTTTCATTACCACCTGATTCGCAAGCGTTAGACGCTTTTGTGTGAAAAACAGCATATTTACGGTGTTACCGTAGTCTCTGATGTTTTCCAATCTCTTTGTCCACGGAAGACCTATGCATGAGCAAAGTGCAATTTTTTCACATTCGTCCGATAGGCATAGCTAGATCAAAATTAATTTCCGAAGTTTATATTCACAGAGAAGCAAAAGGACTAAATAACGCATTGAATTTTGGTCAACACATTCAGAAAACAAACCATCGCATTCAGAAAACAAACCATACGCGCCGCTTAGAGGCCGATATAACGGCCTCACATACACTGTGTACGAACGAGGAACTGCAGTGGGCGGTGAGAAAGAGCGCTTCAATGCGACGCCGCGACGCGAGCGCGCGTCCCCGACGGAGGCGAGGTGTGGTAGTTGAGTACAGTTACGGAGCTTCGGGAGCGAAAAATATTTTGCCACTGGAGCGCGTTTTCCTCCCGTCTCTTTAATCGTTGCAGGTTTTGCAATGTCAGCCGCTATCTGCACGTGCATAAATATTGTTTTTGGGGAAACATTATTTATGCAGACGACATTATTTGGGGAAAACATTATTTAGGCACGTGCAGATCGCGGCTGACATTGCAAAACCTGCAACGATTAAAGGGACCGGAGGAAAACGCGCTCCAGTGCCAAAATATTTTTCGCTCCCGAAGTTCCGTAACTGTACTCTGGTAGATTTACGTAACATCGATCTGCTGTGGAGAATTCCCTATTGTTCTGCTGCGGGAAAAATGCACCCGCGTTCTCCCGATTCGGAAGAAATTTCCCCGTTATGTCAAACGTATTTTCCTGTTCGTCCTCGCGAACTCCTGGAATGATATGAGAAGCCCATCTCTCACTGACAAGCAGTCCCGCACTGATTGGCATTCAGCTGTATATGACTAGTCACAGCCTCGGTACAGAGGTGGACACAATAGCGTGGCTGGGTTATTACCTTCGTCGGCCAATCGGTGTCTTAAGTGTCTTTCACAGTCTGCCGGACGAAGCCGTCCGGCATGTTATAAGATAGGATTGCGGCGTCAGTGCACCCCGCACAGCGGTGTCGGCCGACCGACGTCTCAGTGCGGTGAAATCATCGACACGACGTCGGATCAAGTTATGACGGGTTAGAACGTGTTGTTTTGGCCTTACATTTTGTTTTGGAGAGTCGGAACTGACGGTTGTCCACCGCAGTTTCCCTCGCACTGCGACTCACTTTCAACGTGTCGGACGGCGTCGTCCGGCAGACTGTGAAAGGGGCTTTAGACGCTGCTCATAATCAAAGCCACCGTGTCACGCGTGAAGGCGGTGGAGTACAAATACTTTCTACGCGCCAGAGGCACTTGCGAAGAATAAATACTTCAGAGAAGACGCTATGGCGGAGTGAGCGTCACGAGCATGCGTGGCATCTGGCCATTCATACTTCAACGCCCGGCCTGCGCGCGTGACGCGGCCACGCTGAGAGGGGAATAGAGCCTTACCGCCACCTGACGGAGCCGAGTTCTCCGACAACCGCTAAAAAAAAAGAGACAACATTCGAGCGGAAAGGTATCGATCATGCGGCGTCACACGATCGATTCTCCTCCACTGCATGCTGCCGCTTCTTTCGGCAGCGGGATTCTATCTGATCAAATTGAGTAAAGCCACCGATGCACACCCCTTCGAAATCGCCGCATGATTCAGTTATCACGCAGCCCAAATAAGCCACAGATCACCCCCCCCCCCTTACTCAAAGTCTTATGAGAGGCATCTTCTCACAACAAAATGACTTTAGCTAAATGGCCCCATTTTTAGCATGTAGAATGACCATAACTAGTAATATCTATTTTTCAAAGAAAAAAAATAAAAATAAACAAGTAATAAATCAAAAATAAACCAGTAGAAAAGCAAACAAATACATAAACTCACATTAACTACCAGAGTAAACAAATACCGGCTGCAGCGAACTTTGAATTTAACGTTAAGGCTGTTCTTCTTGATTTTCACTATCTTCGCATCCTTCCTACGTGCCAGAACCAGGAAATCCTTGATTTCAGTGATCTGCTTAGGCATGGTGATAAATTACCTGAAAACGGTTTATAAATTTGCCGAAAAAAAAAGAGAAAACCGAGCCAACACCTCTACGAAGGAAACTGCACAATACCTCTAACGAATTTGGTCCAATCTGTTAACACGAATAATTACATAACAACAAAATTCGGAATGAAAAAACGAGGGGGAGGTGCCATAATCGGAAATGTAAAAAAATAATTGAAATACTGACAATGAAAAACTGGAAAAACACGAAATCAGACCACAGCAACTTCACGTTTTTTCCTTACCCATTCGTGCACGAAAACAAAGGTTTAAATGAAAAATTCAATAACAAAACAGATTTTTAAAGTAGGCCAATAATTAAAAAGCCTTTCCGCTGAGTGTGGGCAGTATACGGTGTAATCCTACCGGGACCTGAAGAACTGAGCGGTGAGCTTCCTTTAACATATGATAAGGATTCTCTTCCGCCGGGCGCGAACGGTCGCGACGCAGTGTTTGATTGTAGCGCACCTACTCGCTAGCTAACAGGCGTGACTCACTCTCCATTTCGGGTGCGCCCGAAGAGGCACTCTGAGTTGGGAGGGGCCTGAGAGCGCATGGCGAGCGCACCTTCTTGCAGATGAGTCCCTTTCACATCGCAATGCGTTTTTCATGGATATTTCTGGAATAATTAGCTACCCTCATTCGATTTTGTCTGCACCAGATGATTACTGTTTCCACTATTCGTTTCTTTTATCCACGAGAAGGTGTCCACGAGAAGGTGCGCGCGCCATGCGCTCTAAGGCCCCGCCCACATCGGAGTGCCTTGTTTCCCTCCCCCCTCCATTTCGATTGTTGCCACTTCTAGTTCATCGGCAGCACCTTATCCCACCTACCCTGGAAAAATAGTAGCAACACACCGTTGTTTTACTCATTGAAGGCAGTGTTCACAATAATCTTCGATTTTGAGATTAATCGTTAAATCGATTGTTTGAGCCTCCGAGTAGAACGGAAATGACGAAGAATCCGAGAAAGACGCACCAGAAGGGACGGCACGAAATCCTTCACTCTTACGATGCTCCTTTACTCTCTGTGGAACTGTTTGTTGTGACAATGAGATCGTTTGTGGACCCCCCTTTTGCAACTCTCTATTTTGTGTTGCTCCTTTCTTTCCTTCGGACCCTAACTAATACTGTTTCGCCTAAAATATTCTTCCAATTTTGTTTAGCCCCATTTTTCGTCGGTGACAACTACCGCGAACATGTTCATCCAATCGGACAACTATTCCAGGCCAGAGAATAATATATCTGAAATAAACCGATTTAGTGCGTTTCTCGCTGCTTCTTCGTAATTTTGGTAACACTTGGTAGCCAACGCATTGTTTTGAGCGGAAAACTCGGGAAAGAAAATCATCGTGAACACGCCTATAAGGTACTTTGCAACAAGGATTTGATACAAATATATAATCCACCCGGAAACATTTTGCAGCATGTGTAAACTACAGTACAGCTTGTTTCGAAACGAAATTCCTGTGACTGATTTTTTTTCTAAAAGTTCCCCCATAGGGAAAGCTCTGTGCACGCGGTAATTTTTTTCCACCGCACAGAACACTAAAATTTGCTTTGGAATCGCCACATAAGGACGAGCCGATTACGAACACTTTTTAGTCAGCTTTGGGATTGTACTTTTGTCGTGTTAGATTAGGCTTGTTACTAGTGTTATTGAACATTAACATGAAACAGAAATAGAAACAGAAAGAACGTGTGGAAAGAATCTGGGTGAAAGTCTTAAAGGACTGGGCAGTGGCCGTGGAGCGCACAGGTTACGGTAACTGCAGAAGTCCGCAGGTTTGAGCGGGGTCGGAGAGAGAGATGGCCCAAAAAGGCAGGAAGGGGATTTTGATTCCATTCTCTGCATTCGTCGGAGGCCGTGGAGGTCTCACTTTTGTTTCCTTATCCTGTGGGTTTGCTGGGGGTTCTCATCCGGTGTTTCCGAGTCCTGTTTGAGCCGCTTGATTGTTTTCGGCCAGCATTCTGCCGAAATTTGGTTTGCTGCAGTAGGCATATTGCGTCTCCGTAAGCTATTCCTCTGGGTCGCGTAGGGCTATTCGCTGCGCGTAGGATAAAGACAGCTAGGACGTGCCTGGGGTGATTTTAGGCCGCCGCATTTGCCATATCCGAGCCGCACGGCTAAACTGCTTAGGACTGTAAGACATCTCATTTAGGTATTTCCTCCGTTCCCGCAACTACTTCTACTTCTTCCGTGAAGAAATTTTGGTCTAGAAATCTGATCTCTAACCCGTTTTATCTTTAATAAATTATTGTTGTTTACTGTGTCGTTGTGCCATTTCACAAAGGGGTATCTCCTTGTTTACCTGGTTAAACTTTTGGGTCACGTGTAAAATCGAAACTATTGAAAACCACTGAACTTGGGGGCCAAGCCGGTGAAAGTGGAGCCCGGAACAAGAGGGGGCTTTCAGGAAGTTGAAAACAGCGCTCTCAAGCACACCAGTACTAGCTCAGCCGGAGGTAGAGGTGGCAAGAGAGGGTACTCGTCCGTTTATCATATATACCGACGCCTCGCAGTACGGTGTAGGGGCCGTGCTTTGTCAAGAGGGTCCGGACCAGTTGCTACATCCGTTATATTTCGCATCACGTAGTCTCTCGAAAGCCGAGAGAAACTATCACGTCACCGACGCTGAAGCGTTGGCGGTAGTGTTTGCACTACGGAAGTTTCATTTCTTCGTTTATGGAATGGAAGTAGTGATCCGCACCGACCATTTGCCTTTGACAGCACTTTTCAAGCGTGCCAACATTTCAGGCCGTGTGCTTAGGTGGGCTTTAGAAGTGCAACAATACCGTTTGAAGATTGAGTATGTCAAAGGCACGGCAAATGCGGTCGCCGACGCGCTTTCAAGAGGCGTTCCCTGCCTCGAAAGAGAGGTGGATACGACTGCGGACAGTCATGAAAGAGTGGTGTGCGGTGTGATGAAGACTGAGGACACGCTCTGGTTAAAGGAACTGCGGGAAGATTCGTTCTATAAGGAGGTAATTGCCTTGCTGGAAAGCCAAGAACTCGACAGAGAGCTGTTGGTGCCGCGCATGAATAAGCGACTAAAGGTGGCCGATTTCATCCTGGAAGAGGGTGATTTGAAGCTTCTCAAGGAAGACGGGGAAGCCGTGCGAGTGGTACCTAAAGACAGAAGACGCGAGGTTTTCAAGCAATTACACCAAGGAAACCTGGCGGGACATTTCGCTGTTAGGAAGTTGGTACGGCAGATGCAGAAGCAAGTATTCTGGGAGGGTATGGAAAAGGATGTGACAAAGTGGTTTCGCGAATGTCGAGAATGTTTCCTATCCAATCCTCGCCCAGCGTTGACCCCAGCATTGAAACCTTTTGTAGCAGAGAAGCCGTTTGATATGGTGTGCGTCGACTTGTTAGAGATGGGAGTGAGTGCCTCAGGTATGAAATATGTCCTCGTCATCGTCGACCATTTCTCCAAATGGTTAGGCGCGTATGCAATGCCGGATAAGACCGCGGCGTCCGTGGCTACCGCCATTTTTCAACGGTGGATATGCGAAAAAGGGCGTTGGCGACGGCAGCTGCATTCAGACCAGGGGTCTGAACTCGTTAACGAGCTGATGGACGAATTGAGTAAAGTGGCGGGGATAGAAAGGTCTACCACCAAAGGATATGATTCACGCGCCAATGGGGCGTGTGAACGCGCGATCGGAACCCTTCAGAGAATATTGAAGAAGAAGGTCCAGTTTCCCGATTTCTGGGATAACTGGCTCCCCAATGCTGTCTACGCTTACAACGTAGCTCCGCATGATGCAACTGGGGAAAGCCCTTTCTTTTTGTTATATGGGTTTGATCCGTACATACCTTTGCAGGGAGTGCCCGGTAGTGAGGTAAAGGGATGCCACATCGATTGGGATGACTACAAGACGGAACTGGTACGGGGTCTGCAGCTTATAAGGGAGCAAGTCAGAGAGACCGCGGATCAGTACCGAGCGAAAATGAAGAATTTTTATGATACCCATAAGGCGGCAAATAGTGAAAAGCTTCCGAAAGTAGGATGTAGGGTGTTTATGAAGTTACCGCAGGAAAAGAGACGTAACAAACACCCTAAGCTAACCCAGGACTGGGACGGACCTTTCCGGGTGATTGAGACTAATGGAACGTCGGCACTACTTTCGCGCATAGGGGCTGACGAGGAACCACTGAGAATACAAATGGATTTACTGCGAGTTTGCCCTGATGAGATTAGCTCAGAACCTGTGCAGGGGAAGTCTAAGCGTAATCCCAGAAAGAGAAGGGTGTGTGTGAAACGCATTGAGTTGTCTTCTCGTGATTCTAATCCATGTATTTTCAGTGCCGAACGAGAATTCGAAGTGCGTGGCCGAAATCACTGTCTACATGCGGAGTTCCGTTGTGTGGGCCAGAATTTGCCCTCTGAAGCTGGAATGCCGACCATGGTTTTGCCGAATTGCAAGATCAGTGCCGAGCTCACTGCCGGGAAAATCATTCCGGGACTACCAGAGAAGGTTTTCAAGCATCCCGTGGAAACCGTGCTGGAGGCGGCAAGAGTCATCGCCATCTACCAAGGACTCGGCACTCTCGCGGAGAAAACGCAGTGGATACTGGAAGGAAAGCAAAGGCGAATCACGCCTAAAAGTGTGGCTCTGGCTTACGCATACTTCAAAAAACGCTTGTGGGCACGTGGCTATCATGGCCAGAAACGTTGGACCGGACGGAATCCTGAGGCATGCCGCAATAGCAGGTTGGAACGAGGAGACCGTGCACATACTGGAGCTAGGATGGAGGATGGCCGCAGGCCTGAAATGGTCACCGGAGACTCAAGCTGCTATCGGAAACGAGCACAGAAGAATCGTGTTCATAATCCCCCACAACATGAGGGCGTGGAAAAGGGTGAGGGGTTTCCGGAACACTAAAGTGTTCTACTACAAGCAGTTCAAGGAAGTGCACCTCAAACGCACTGAGCTGTTCAGCGACGACGTCGGCCATGTGATTTTCGTCACCCCCTCTGTGGAGCCCCGCCCAGGAAGCTGGTTGCCGTTCGTCTATGCGGCGCACATGTGGCTTGCGTGTGGAGCCCGATTCTACATGCTTGCCGTGGTTGATAAGCTGCCTATAATAAATGGAGCAGCAGACACGACGTCACCCTGTTTTGCTATAGCAGTACTGGAGCATGGGGACACGTTAGTGTCCGAACGTCAGTCGCGACTTTTCTACGTTTTCTGCAGCAGGCAGCTGAGCCAATGGCTTACGATGGAACCTATCCCGGAGGCAGTACCTCAAGTGCCGGTTTTTGATTGTGGCCCCTCACTATATAGACGTCCGCGAGAGCACGCTGTACAGAAAGGCGGCAAGATCGCGAAGCGCCAGGAGCACCGCAGAATCAGAGGAAGAGGCGCACCGAGCTGAAAGCAGCGTTGAGATCGAATCTGTTTCTCTGAATTTTTTTTTGTTTGTGTGATATGAAGAACCGAGTGGAACGGTTCTGCCCGCGGCGGAGGGCGTGTTAGATTAGGCTTGTTACTAGTGTTATTGAACATTAACATGAAACAGAAATAGAAACAGAAAGAACGTGTGGAAAGAATCCGTGAAAGTCTTAAAGGACTGGGCAGTGGCCGTGGAGCGCACAGGTTACGGTAACTGCAGAAGTCCGCAGGTTTGAGCGGGGTCGGAGAGAGAGATGGCCCAAAAAGGCAGGAAGGGGATTTTGATTCCATTCTCTGCAATCGTCGGAGGCCGTGGAGGTCTCACTTTTGTTTCCTTATCCTGTGGGTTTGCTGGGGGTTCTCATCCGGTGTTTCCGAGTCCTGTTTGAGCCGCTTGATTGTTTTCGGCCAGCATTCTGCCGAAATTTGGTTTGCTGCAGTAGGCATATTGCGTCTCCGTAAGCTATTCCTCTGGGTCGCGTAGGGCTATTCGCTGCGCGTAGGATAAAGACAGCTAGGACGTGCCTGGGGTGATTTTAGGCCGCCGCATTTGCCATATCCGAGCCGCACGGCTAAACTGCTTAGGACTGTAAGACATCTCATTTAGGTATTTCCTCCGTTCCCGCAACTACTTCTACTTCTTCCGTGAAGAAATTTTGGTCTAGAAATCTGATCTCTAACCCGTTTTATCTTTAATAAATTATTGTTGTTTACTGTGTCGTTGTGCCATTTCACAAAGGGGTATCTCCTTGTTTACCTGGTTAAACTTTTGGGTCACGTGTAAAATCGAAACTATTGAAAACCACTGAACTGTCGCGCCTGTATAGCATTTTGAGGAAAATGAGGGAAATAGGTCGGGCATGTGTGTAATTTGTTGATTAAATCTAGAGTGGGCTCGCGATGATCCCAAAGAGCGCTCAGAATATGCGATTTACGACTTATATGAGCCATGCGATTAGCTAGGTACTCTCTATTTCAAAGCGAAACTGATGCGTGCCCTTCACGTGCGTGTGCGCGCATATGCTGCTCCTCATTCCACCTACCCCCCCCCGCCCACACTCTCTCGTTGTCTCTCCCCCCCCCTCACTCGGCTTTCAAAGGACCAGGTTAACTTCTTTCCGAAATAGAGGGTATGATTAGGTCCGTGGCATGTTTCCTCAAGAAGAAATGTGCTAATTCAAACCGCGGCTGGCGTGGCGGTTTAAATCTAAATCTCTGAAAATTAATTCGCCGCACCAGCCGCGCTTTTAAACGTTTTTTCTTGAGGAAACAGGCCACGGACCTAACTATAGGCACCCAAGTTGCGGGTACAATCGAGTTCTCCCGTAGGAAAAGCTCTTTGCGGACGGGAAGCAGCGAAACGAACACTCCCTATATGGGAACTGTACGGTTTAAATGCAGTGGTCGCGATCAAACATGCTTGTCTTCTTTCCCTCTCTAAACCCTTTTCCGGGCTTCGAGTAGTAGGGCCTACAAGAGAAAATAGCGGAAAAACCGCTTTTTTGGGCGAAATTTGAGGCCAGGACTTTCTTGTCTTGTGATGGTGGACAAGCCCACTCCACATCATCGGCATCGATGATCTCTAATATGAAGAACATCTGCTGGCTTAAGTATAAATATCAATCTATGAACATTGACTCATCTAGTCAAAAACATTGAGCGGAGTGCTTGCTTTCATTGTTCAACTGTCTTTATAAGGTAAATTTGTATTTATTTCTTCCTCTGAACGTCCATGATTTTTGACATCTCGGCATTAGACTGCGGTCTTTTTGGGCGCCGCTGTGCAAGTGTGCACGAACTGGCATCTTTGGGCCCTAGAAACTTTGAATCTAACCCGTTTTCAACCGCACTACCTTCCTAGTTTTTCAGCTGTTTTTGATCTAAGCTGATTTTTGTAGTTTATTTTTCGATGACGTTTTCATCGTGACCGCTGCCTTTAATCCACACTAGTAGGCAGGAGGAGGCATGTCCTCCTATTGTGCTGCGAATCACTTTGTCATTGGGTTCGCTTGCTGTTAATCTCGAGGGCAAGTAAACGAAGTAAGATTGACGTTAATGGAATCGAAATCAAACCGGCAGAAATGACGTTGACGCGTGCCTTAAAAGGCTGGTTTGCATATGGCGTGCAACATGAACTAACTGACCTGAAGTTTGGAAAGTGTTACCCATGGGCAAGAAGTTACTGTTGTAGACGACTCGATTCTTTGGGAGAGTCATTTTTGGATTGTGTAGGTTTGAGGTTGTCTTAGAATTTATTTCCGCTACCTTTCAGGCCTTGTAGTCATGAAAATCAAGTTGGCTTCTCTGTGGATATGTGGTTTGCCTTGCCTTTCACCTCTCGTGAGGATTATGATCGAGAAAACTAGTTGGGTTGGGTTAAAATCAACAAACTCTCGGTGTTTTAGGACGGAAACAACTTGTGCAACGTGTGTCGAGTGAGGCACGAAGTGTTAGCATGTAGACTGTCTCATTTCAACTGAACTCCTGTTTTTCATTATCACAGCGCGGAGCGGTGGCAGGGTCAGGCAAAGCGGTGGTCCGGGTGCTCCTGAACAACGATACCCCTTGAGAGAGACATTTTTCTGGCTAAAAAACGATCATCTAGGAGAAGTGAAAAAAATTGGTAGACGTTACTAACTATTTTCATTTTGGAGGTTTTCTCAATCTTTGGAGCCTCACCATTCCGAAGGGGATGAATAGCGTTTCATGCGCTGCCGATATTGGAAAACTCCAGCCAGATGGGTAGCTGAAAAGCACTTCAGAAACCGGAAAATTTTTCGCTCTCCGTTTTTGGCCACTGGGGTCCAGTGGAGCTTTTGGACCACCGTGGGACCACCGCACCTTTGACCGGCCATAACTCGGCTCAAAATCGATTGTATGAGCTCATTTCCGGACGTTAACTTTTTCTAACATCTGTCTACAGTTTCCACTCTTGCACTAGGTCATGTATGTAGACGACCCTTTTTCGAATTTTTGACCTATTTTTTCCATGTCCAGAGGGGGGTAGAGGAAGTTCAGTTTTCGAAAAAGTCATTTTTTCACCCATCAAGAGATGATTTTTACAACATTTCTAGTCGATTGATACCCTCTTTCCGGGCACTTTTTTTAACTGATGGCCCTGTCTGCCGACGGTGCATCTGTGATGACAGGGCATATAAACGGCGTTCACGCAAAACTTCAGCCCATGGTAGATGATGAAACAACACTTGATGGAAATGCGCGAGCAGATGCGAATCCAACACGATTATACGAGGTTTTAGGTATCAAAATGTATTTTGTTTTAGGGTTTCTTCTCAGCGTCTACGTAGCTCATACACTGAATCTCGTCGTAAATGCTGAGAATAACCATGCTTATCGGCTCGCTCAGGAACAGATGAACTTCTCGTGCCTTGGAATGGGTGCGCTACATCGAAACCGCTGGTCGGCCAGCATGCTGCAAGCGCTAGCAAAGATCCTAAGCAACTACCCCGCTTTGATGAGGAGCCTTCAAGCCCTGGCGAACGAAGATACAACTGAAAGTATCAAAGCAAGAGCTGTGGCTGCTGCGTGGATACTCCCCGATGAGGGCACGTTTCGGATTCTTCACTACGTGAGCCTACATTATTCCAGCTGAAATCAGGGGATCAGGGAATTATTCAGGGAGCTACAATATGAAGAGAGTCTCATAGTAGATGTTGTGTCTCGCTGGCGCAATTTCGACATGATGGGAATCAACGGCGGCAAAATAGCGACTGCTGCAGAAAGCTTATTGAGAGACAATAACGTTTCGAAAATGAAGAATGCCTTGAATTTAAAGGCAGTGGTCGCGCTCAAATATGCTCGTCTTCTTTTCCTCTCTGTACCCTTTTCTGGGTATAGAGTAGTAGAACCTATAAGAAAAAATCGCGAAAAAAACGCTGTTTTGGGCCAAATTCGAAGCCTGAACTTTCTTGTCTAAAGATGGTGGACGAGTCCACCCCACATCATCGGCATCGATGATCTCTTATATCAAGAACATCAGCTGGCTTGAAATGAAATTTCAATCAATGAACTTTCGGATTTATGTACACATCTAGTCAAAAACATTGGTTGAAGTGCTTGCTTCCATTTTTCAACTGTTTTATTTGGTAAAATTGCATTTGTTTCTTCCTCTGAGTGTCGATGATTTTTGAACGCTTAGCATGAGACTGTGATCTTTCTGTGCACGTGTGCACGAACTGGAAGTTTAGGGTCCTAATAACTCTAATTTTAGCCCGCTTTTCACCGCGCTACCTTCATAGTTTTTGTGCTGTTTTATATCTAAGCTGATTTTTGTAGTTTTTTCGATAACGTTTTTCATCGTGACCAGTGCCTTTAAGATACGAAGGTGTGACCAAAGAGTTTCCCGTTCAGTACTATACTTCTTTTGAAGGCCCAATATCTGAGTACCTGCTATGTTAGGACATTTAAGGGCTTTAATTGATCGAGCAAAACCACAGTACTACAAGATTCAATTACGAACTCAATCGCCTTACTTCAAAAGAGTACTGCGCTATACAGAATACAATGCCATCGTTCGAAACCTTCTACGCTACCATCGCCAGTTCGAAGTTTGCAGTCGTGGTCCAACGACTTCAGAAGCTTTGAGAACAGTCTTTGCTTCCATTGGATTTCACAAGAAAACCACGAAGCAATGTCTATTCTAAATGTTGTAGTCGAGGTAATGTTAAGCTAGTACACGTGCGATGATTCACTCTATTTTCTATTTCGAAACTGCGTTTGTTCCATCGATAATGTTGACTTATCCATGAAAAATCATGGCCCTAGAGAATTTCACCTCGAAAATCGATTTTTCAGCGACGCAGACATTATTTTAGGTGGGTCGAAAAAATAACGACCCCCTCCCCTCAAAAATTTGAAGTTTCTTTAAAGAAAATAATGACCCTCCTCGGTCTTGACTCTGAGCGGTGGCTTTTTTGTCGGGAACTCCTTATCACTAATTGTATTTCCCCGAGGCCCAACGCGCCGCTGCTAGTGATAATCGAAATCGCCAGGTCACTAGGGATTTACCAGAGCTTACATATGATCTCCTTATCCCATTTATCTGGTGGATGGAACAGACGCGATCACTGCGGCTGGCCGCGCGGCGTTTACGGAATCAGCGGCTAATGGAATTTCTATCGTGCGCGACAATTTACCGTCGCAGAACTTTCCGTTCACCAGACTAAATTGGACACGGGCACTCTATTTACATGTGCATACGAATTCAGTTTGAACAGCTTTCATTTATAGAAATCGCTGAATTTCCATTTCAGTTTTCAACTCATTGGCGGAATGTTGCTCCAAATCTAATCCTCTTTCGCACAAATATAGGTCCTGGATGTTTGATCGTGGATAAAATAGGTGCTACAGTCATTCCGCATCTTCGCTGAAGTGCCGTCTTAGTGCTCAGCTGGGTCCAATCGTCACGGTCCTCAGCCACAATCTGGCGGCCGTTTCCATTCAGGACTTGGAAGCATCCTCATTGTTAGAGCGTATAAAGGCAGTCTTCACGATAAATTCCACTTCCGATATCTGCACGAATTACGGAATGTCTGGTGTTCTATATAGCAAGGCATGCTTGAAAAGGAGGCGGAATCCTCGTTTTTGTACTAAAATAGGCCTTCCTTTGTTTACGCTATTTTGAGCGTGGAGGAATTGACCGCGATGAAGAATGATAGCATTCAATGCAATCAAGCCATTGGTTCACTCAAGGAGTCGGGGGTCCTATTCGGCCACGATAGGCTTTCGATTTGACTACAAAGCGGTTGGACGACGTTACGGCCACGTAATTTCCGTGCGCCACGTGGCCTAATCGTCGTCCAAGTGAGAAGCAAGTGCCGCCAATCAGAGCCGTTTCACTCGGCCACGATACGCTTTTGATTCGACTACGATGTGTTTGGACGACGAATGAGCTACAATGCCCATGATTGAACACGTTGATCGATCGCTTCAGAACTGACCCGGCGCATATCAGCCGCACAGCACGCACATAAGGGGCCCGAATCCAAAGAGAGCGCAGTCGGCCTTTCGGGGCCGCTCCTGGAAGGTGAATACGAGTCACTTTCTGGACGATTTTTGAACCACTAAGGGGTCTCCCCCCGGTCCTATCTGTCGACCGTGGTGAGGGTGATGTCTCTGTCGCGGACTGCTGTGGGGGGTGTTCCCCTGCTGCGGGCCGTGACTTGGACTGTATCCTTGTTGGGGAGACCCACCCCATCGAAGGGGTGGGAACCCGCCCCTTCGATGGGGCGGGTCTGTAGTCCTATCGAACAGGCCACATGCTGCTGCGTGGGAAACGAGGACGCGGCAAGGGTGTTGTCTCTCTGCGATACGTAGTCCTATCGAACAGGCCACGTGCTCCTCGGAGTAGCACATGCTGCTGCGAAAGTTCCTTTCAACTCGACTAGGTACCCGATTAGAAGGCCTATCGTGGCCGAATCGGACCCCCGACTCTCTGAGCACTAATCAGCACTTGCTTAACTTGACCATTCATGTAATCTGAGTGTTCATTTGTTCCCATCGAGGGGGCGGAAATGGGGCACGAGGCGGTTCTGGGACTCCAAAACGCTTGCTTGCAACCGTTATTTTGCCACACCCGACTCGTTTTCTCCCGTTCTTACGGCACTGGGAGCCTAGTATCCTTCTCGCCTATCATTTCACTGTTTTTGTCACCGAGGATGATCATCGTGAACGCTGCCTTCAAACAAGATGATCTGACAATCCTCTCAGAATATGCCCGAACAGTCGAAGTCGGCCTTCCGTTGCCACTTGACATGGCGTTGAAATATGTTGGCACCTGTGTCAAGCGTTAATGTAAAGCGCCGATTCCGTTGTAGAGATCTTCGTTGTGGCACACCCGCGGCCAGAAATATAAAAGCAAAGGCGTAGAATGCGCGCAATCATTTTAGTCTGATGAATGGACGGGGCTGCGACGGTAGATCACCCCGCACGAATTGAAACCCCATTCTCCAGTGAGGCCGCCAACCCGCACGGCCAGCTACCTGGTCCATGCGTCAGACTAGACCGAAAACGGAAACCATACATATACTGCCCGTGTCTCCGATCCGTACATAATGATGAGGCAAATAGCGGATAAGTAGACCGACAACCTAACATCCTTCGCGATGGGCGTAGACCACAAAGACTTGCAGCTTTCGATGTAGCCTTCGCACATCGTTCTTGAATATCCGCTGCATAACCGCCATCGTTCTTCAGCAAACAGCCCAAATAACAGAAATCGTCCACCAGTTCCATACGTTGTCCGTCCCCACAAACTCCCGCTGAAAGCCTTCGAGAGACCCAAATACCCATTTGTCTGGACGAATAGGAAGTCCAGAGGCTGCGGCATACTTTGAAACGAGGTTCCCAACCCTTTGCAGTTTTGTGTTGTTTTCAGCGAATAGTACAATATCGTCGGCCTACTCCAGGTCGACAAGGAAGCGTCCGGATGGCTTTAGTATCACACCCGCAGAAAACTGTTCTGCAAATCCACGCACGTTGTCATCAAAGGCTAAGTTGAATAGAAAAGGTCTTGATACAGCTCCTTATCTTAACCCTGTTTCCATCTTTAAGCGATGACGTGCACGCTGAAAAATCTGTTTTGGGTTTGATTTTCTGATTAGATTTGGATTTTTTGGTGTGAGAAAATCGATTGGAAGCCAGTTACTCTAGAAAGTTAGTAGCGCAAAACTATTCTCGACGCTTGGGCGCGTAAATTGAATGCTGTAGGTAATTTTTCTGATAGTATTTCCTACGAAAATTGATTTTGTGAGGCATTTCCGATACTGCCTTGTACCCATTACACTTCGCAACAATATTGGAAGCTATGATACAGTTGCCAATGTGTATTATGACCAGCCTTGGATATGAAGTTCGGCTATTCCAGCTCAATCAATTTAGGGAGAATGAACAAAGGCGGAAAACATATTTATACATCTATTCAAAATTACAATCGGACAAAAACTTCTCCGTTCATCGGTCAGTATAGACTAGCATACATATCAACAGTTAACAACTTAAAATAAAGAACAGGCGAGTATACCCGCCGATCAGGAAATCCTTGGTAAGTACAACATTAAGCAATTCAATCAAGGCATTTATTGAGCCGTTAGAACGGTTAGCTCACAAAATCGTAGCCGCTTTCAATATGAAGAGAGAAAAACGTTACCAAAGGATAAAGCAACAATCAGTATTTCATACATAGATGAGAGCTGTGCAAAAGGCCAGAGTTACCTATAACATAACCGTAAATGGGTCCTAGACAATAAGACTAGGGATACGCATAAGCAGGGCAAATGATGATGAAAATAAATCTATCGTGCAGATCATTCTTGGCTGGATGAAATGGGAGTCGTTGCCCTCCTTGGACGGACAGAAGGCGAAGTCCTGCTCGGCCTGGGGGATGTAGCACTTTGTCGAGAAATAGTGCTGAAAACGAAATGAGATAATGAAATGTGTATCAAACGGCGCGAACATCTACATAGCAAAATAGCCTCTTGTCGTACCCAGGGTCGAGCGGGACGCTGTAAATGACGTCAGGTGAGCTACGAGCTCTCTCCCTTCGCTGTCGAAATTTTCAGACTTTACGACTCTCCAAATCGTCGTTTCTGACGGTTTTCAAGTTCCACGCCCAAAACTTCCGTTTTAAAGGCAAGGTCCGGTCAGATTTTGACACCACCGAAATTCGGGTTAGATAGATTGGGCTGGTCTAGCTGGACACCGTCCAAAACCTTCACGAACCTGAAAGTCAGGTATTACGGTATTCACAGCATGATAATCATGGCTGGAATGACCGATAATTACACAGCATTTTTGAAGAATGCGTGAAAAACGGCTAAAATATGGACGATGGCCACACTTTTCTGACATTTCTGGATCATCGGCTCACAGAAATGGCTTCAATAACTTGAAGAAGACCGGTTTTAACGCAGTTTTCGCATGTTCCTTCGGACTACCTGTACCATGAGCAAAGAATCAGCGGAAAATCTTAGAATCGAAATTCTGCCCGCACCCTGCCTTTAAGCGGAAATTCTTACGACCCTTCTCACCCACGGATGTGGAATTACACAACTGCTCTTAACCCTTGTCATATCCCAACAAGGTGTCGCATAAACATTGCCGCAATTCCCGAATCAGGGACACGCGCAATCTTTTGCGCAGCGGAATAGAAATCGCGGTGCCACTCACTCGGTAATCTCGATTTTTCGGTTTTCTCAGCACTCGATTTATTCGCGAAATTGAATTTCACGTTTGTTCTAATATTCGATACGTCCGGAGATTCAAAGATATCGTACGGGCTGAAAGTCATAGTTTTCTATGTTCAAACCTTTAGTGTGGCCCATTTGAGAGTGCAGGAAGAGTTTGGCGGGTTACCAACGCACTACTGTAAGGATATAGAAGGTCGACTATACGAAATCTCGTCAGATGAGGCCGGTCCTCGTCAGTCGTCGGGACAGGGGCTCTCTGCACACAGAGTTCTGTAGTTGTCTCGTTTTTGCAGTTCTACACGCACCGAACACAGCAAAATAGGCAGAGGGGCGGGGCGGTAAGTGAATGCTTCGCAATATTTTTGAAGGAGCTTTTTCCTAGAGTTTAGGGTTTTATCAGGCCTTTTCGCTGAAATAGTGTACCTTGAAGGCTGGCTTGCGCAAAAACAGGGAAAAATGAGGCACGTTTTTTTGCGCGTACGATGACTTTAAATTTTCGGAGGTTCGATTCATTCAGCCTAACCCAGGAGTGTGCCGTTGCGGGACCCAACCTAGCCCGGTGAATCTTATAAGCTACCACTTACCTACGTTTTTTTTCGAATTTAATGAACTGTCCTTACCTGAACGAAATTCCGGTCCACAGTAGCGAACAACTGCTGTTACAGCACGCAGCTCGGTTCCCTTACAATGCGTGTTCCAACAGCGGTTGTACGCGACTGCGGACCGGAATTTCCCTTCGATTTGAACACTATGGTCGCCCAGTATAAATACGTCTCATACATACACGAGACCGCGACAGTAGATTGTCGTGCGCAAACGAAATCCTTCTAACTTATAAAGCCGCGAATGCTGCACGGGTCACCGCAAATGTTCGCGCCTCGTCCCTTCGTTACACTATAATTGGCGAGAGGACTATATGTAATCGTTCCCTCAGCTGTTTTTACTTCCTCTTTTCCTATTTTTTTTTATTAACCACTCGACCTATTGCTTTGCGTGCGCCGAGTACTTCAAATTTCTGGTCTACATTGCAGCGCCGGTGTATATAAAACTGCGTCGTAGCCTACATAGATCACATGGCAAGCTGCGGCAATGTTCTCGCGGCAAGTGCCGTCTCTAAATACGAGGTATAATTCAAAGTGGAACTTGTTTCCGTCGATCGCGCACTTGTGCGCGCACGCTGTGTCTCCTTCTCCCAGCGCTTTACAGCTGCCTCTCCTCTCGCTTCGCGCGCGCACGCGAACGAACAAAGTAAATTTGGCTTTGAAATAGGGGATACCGTACTATGTGAATAATTAGGCCAAATTATCTTATGACAAACCTGTGTGTAGCGAATGAACTCGCACTTGACTGGATCTCCGACACATCATCTACGAAGTCCGGAATCGGAGATTCATGGCCGTCCAACGAATACTGTTCCAGGTAACTACAAGTATTCACTTATCGAACACTGTCAAAGTAGGAGGAACAATGTATGTATTACCGCTGTACAGCGTCAAACGCGTCAGACAGTCTATCTAACTGCTCGTTGAGAGTTTCTCCTTTTCTAGGAGGTTCTGCTGCCGCAGCTAGGAGATCTTCAACGGAAACCGACAAGCAACCCTTGTTTTGAGATCTGAAACATCCAGCACTGAGTTGACGTGGACAAATGAACAAAATCCCCAAGCTGTACCTAATGAGTTCGATGCTCTTCTTGCACTTCTGCGAAAGCATATCGACTGCACGTGCCAATCCACCGAGCTGCTGAAAATCACGCATTACTCTGGGAAATTGGGTGGTTTGAAAAGGGTAACATACCTTGCCACTGGCACGACTGCTCTGCTGGGAGAGTCGAGATATGTCCTGAACAACCCCACGAGAGTATTCGGCAATTACGCGTTGGCTTGCATGCTCCGCTTCCTCGATAGCCAACGACTCTTGAGATCGATTACGCGTGATCTCACCAAAAGCTTCCTTCTATAACGATGAGTAACGTGGACTTGGTTCCTTGGGAAACTTACGAAGTGAGTAGAGCAACGCACCCTAGCCGACTTCGGCACAGCCGGTCCGACATGGAATGATACAGATCGATTCGACACAAACTGCTCTCCCCTGAAAATTCACTTGGACACTTCACGTTACGTAGTACCACACAAGAAATGAACAGTTGCAGTCGTTTATGGGGTTGATGGCCCGGCTGGAAACAGCGCAAGCGGTCGCGTTGTGTCACGCATTGAATAACCTCCTAGGGATGAAGCGACGCTCAACGGAATTTCGCCACGCGACCCGTTGCCCTATCTGCCACTTGGCTTTCACCCCTAGACACGACTGTATTCACGTGAAATCTTCCAAACCGGTAATACATTTGTCCTGGGTCTGTTTCCCAATAATCGGGTAAAAAATTATGAATAGGGGTGATCCTCTATACTTGGAAAAACAAGCAACGATGAAATGAATATCACACTTTTTAACTAATTTTCCACACACTGCTGGACCCTAGTGCTTCTACAGAGTAAGCTCTCCCAGGGGGGTGAGCAGAGTGGCATCGCGGCGCTGCGCGACCTTGGCGTGACGAGCTGCGCTATTGATTTATCGCCGCGTTCTATCGATACCGCAGCTCATCATAATGCCGCGCCCCGCCGCGATGCCACCCAGCTCAGCCCCTAACGAGCCGATTAGAGTCCCGCCGCTGGAGGGCGCGGCCCCATAGAGGGAGAGTTTCGTACACGCGGCGCCGCAAGATCGATTCTCTGTCATTGCATACTGCCGCGCCTTTCAGCAGCGGAGCTATAACCGAAACCCTAAAGCCCAAAGAGCCCGTGGGCACTTTGAAATGGCAGGTACTGCTCATATCAAAGTGAAATTCAGGTTCGCAGTTGCAGACAACCGTTGTTGCAGCACGCTACTAGAAAAAGTCGTATCAGGACCCCATAGTCCCAGCACAACGGTTGTCTGCAACTGCGGACTGAAATCTGATTTTGATATTGAATGGACAGTTAAGGTGCTTAACCTAAAAGAAGTTGCTTTTATCTATTGCATGTTTCATATCAATTTTTCAGTCGAATATTGAGTGCAATATCCGTTTTCGACGTAATTACACTCTTCATCCCGGAAAGCTAAGCGCTACCTGCAGCCAGTGCGAGCGGTCCCGTACAGTCGGCACGAATCGCTGTGATACTTTGCAGTCCTTATTTTGCGTTGATGCAAACTCGGTGCACAGATCCTCTGTTTCGGAACATTTATGGCGGGCGTCTGCGCGCTTAAGTTGCGTCGCCTTCTCACCCACACTTCCTCGCTGACTCTTCCCTCGTTTCCCACAAGTGCGTGAAGGAACAGAACAGATTTGGCTCCGAAACTGGGAATATCTTATCACATACGAGCACCGAGTTTGCGCAAACGCTCAATGAAGAACGCAAAGTACCAGTGCGATTCGCGCGGACTTTACGTGGCATTGCCGATTGATCTGCTAAAAAATGTAGGCCTCTAAACTGACTGGCCCTCTCTGTCTAGCAGATCAATCGATAACGCCGCGCACGCATCCGCTTGCGCCTGCTGCAGAAGTTTCGCAATTCCGCCATCGCTTACGCATTCAACGTTACGTAAATGAGAACATTTCGTTCACATTTTTCAAATCAAAGCATCCATATCCACAAAATTTAGAACTTGAGAAATTCAGAAGAGCATGCTGCGTAGGAAAGAACAGGGATATTGGAACGAGCATTGGAAATGACAAGGTCCACTCAACACAAATCACGACCACTACAAGAACCACAATTAACCTACCGCTCAGCCTCGCTGCTATTTGATATTGTGGAAAGACTAGTTTCACTGAAGCCAGATGATATTCAAGACGTATTCCGAAAAAGCAGGGCAAGAAGTTCATCAGACTTTGTTTGGCCTAGGAGATCAGCTCAGAAAAAAACGATGGTCCTACCTCGCCTTCAACTCTTTTGCTTTTCTAGCCTCCGCTGCTGCTTTCATTGGATTGTAGTCTTTCCGACGCAACCATGCATTCATCTCTTGCTCCTTCTGTTGGACAGGATTTCCAGCCTGGAAAAAACTCCGATTAAAGCTTCCGCTCAAATTAGAGATCTAAGTCTCTGATAAGCACATAATATCACGCAATGCGCCTTAGACCGCGATTATACTTCCATCGTGGAGCGACGTGATGATGTGCTTACTTCTCCTGACTGGCGATGCAAAGCAATGTTTAACATCAACATCGACTCCAAAAACCGATTGGCTTACGTTGCCTTGTCGTAGTAGCGCATCGCGACAAGGGATCAGCGTGGCGATGTCGCATAGCCGAGCTGTTCCGGGGTCGATGGCAATCATATGTATCACGAAGTGGGGCCTGTTCGACCC
This sequence comes from Aplectana chamaeleonis, assembly GCA_029168955.1. Taxonomy (NCBI): domain Eukaryota; kingdom Metazoa; phylum Nematoda; class Chromadorea; order Rhabditida; family Cosmocercidae; genus Aplectana; species Aplectana chamaeleonis. Next base: position 82,368 of record JAPDOI010001108.1, on the reverse strand, counting down.
GCCACTAGTCCTCGGTCCGTCCGCCGTTACTTCTTCAATAAAACCAGTCAAGACTTTAGACTAGACGGATGGAGGACGCTCACCGACTCTCAGGACTGACCGCGGTCAATTGAACACCCAGGGGCTGATCGCGAGCAGCTGTGAGGTCGTCGAAAGGACCGAGGACAACCACTGAATCTTTACCAGAGGTGGCAAGTACATATGGTTTCCGTTTTTGTTTTAGTCTGACGCATACACAAGCCAGTTGGTCTTGCGGGGTTGGCGACGTCAGTGGGGGATGGGGGTTCGATTCGCGCGGGATGATCTACCGGCGCAGCCCCGTCCTTTCATCGGACTAAAATGATTGCGCGAACTTTATGTTGGACTGTCCGCGGATTACACCCGAAACTGCGAGAGCGTCGCCGACGATTCACCATTCGATGGTACGTATTAGCTCTTTATCGGCTGGTCGTCAGGCCGGCAACGTTTCCATGCCGCTATGATGGCGATAGAATCACGGGGTGGATGCTGTTCGACCCCGACCACCATGGATGCCTAGCACTTCTAAAGGCAAAGTTCACGATGAATATAATATTCAAGTTTGACTCAAAAATGGGATTGCTTGGTCGTGCGCTATTGAATAGTGAAGAAACAGCTGAGAAAATCCCTCAGAACAAGCTAAAGTAGCGACTTCGTACGTACGTACAGGTTCGGGGCCTTTACCAGAGCCTTGCCTTCAGTTTACGCTAGTTTCCGCAAGCGCGTGCTGATGGCGAAATGCGCGCGACTCGATCAGGCTGGACGTAGCAGAGTTGCTCATCAATTCGCCATCGAAAACGTCCGCGGCACCGCAGGCTCGTCAGAGCGGGGGGGGGCGTACAGGGCTAACGAAATCCTTACTTCAGTTTGCATCGATTTCTGGCATGTTTTCGCTGCTTTCTTCGACCCTATCGCCTCCAGCATCTGCCATCATAGTATTTAACGCTGGAAACTCGAAAACGAGACTCATCGTGAACACTGCATTTGGCCCCTCGTGCCAAAGTGGCTTCTTGTTGTGGGCGCACCTGAGTGGCTCCTGTCTATGTCTCCCTTTGTACGAGGGATCGAGGTCTCGCACTGGGCAGGTGTTAAATAGGGTTGGTCTACTTCAGAAATCTGTAAAAATCTCATATTTCGCCTCTGAGGTGGGACTGTGCCTCCAAGATTTTGCTGTGAGGATACTGTGACCATTCGAGGAAAACCTATTGAACACAACAACTTCTCCATAGTTTTAAATCAATTCGACAATAAACCTACATAAGTTCTCATCAGGGAGACTCCCGCTCTGAATGGAGGTCTCTTCGGCGGCTGCTGTGGACTCGACGGTGCCACTACTCCAGGAGCATTACCTCGCATTGAATATCGGCCACCATCTCCTCTTCTAGAAAATTCAACCACTATAACTCCATTTTCAACAGCAAAAGAACAAAACAAAAAAACTGCACAATATCAAGGGATACACGCAAGACAGAACTTCTATACTAAGGACCTAGCATCGAAGACGAGGAACGATACTGGTTCAATCTCGGCATGAAGACATTCCGTCATGCGTTGCACACGAAAAATCAAAAAAATACTCCATTCATGGTCATGCCTCGTCATTCTCGCTTGGAAGTCTCGCTCGATATTAGCTAGGAAATCATCATCTCCTTTGTAACGCACTACAAAGCAAGCACAATCAGGATCTGCCGCTGGACATTGGACGAATCGCAGCTCCAGCGAAAGGTAGCAAAGGGGAACTATGCAAGAAAATGGAAAAAGGGCAACAGTCAAACTATAATAGCAAGCTGGTGTGCTTTTGCTATCCATTTGACTGACATGGCGTGCAAAATGCTAGAAAAACATATAAACTTATCCTACGTACGTTTCGCTCTGACACCTCCATTTCCTGTGAAAATGCCCAATCACAAAGTGAAAGCCTAGTTTAGCTCTACTAATTTCCTAGTCTGACGAGGGATTGATGATATGCAAAATAGAAATGTGCAATCAAACATGGAAATTCTCTATTAAGTTCAAAATAATACCTGAAGGGAGCATTCGATGAGGTGGCAGAAGCACCCTTCGACGCAGTCATGGCAGATCTATTCGACTGTTGAGCACCCAGCGAAGAGCGTCCCGTACATGGCCGTGGAAGTTGAGGAGGGGTGGCCGGTCCTGGTCGGGAGTTGTCATATAATCCTGATGGACGTGGAACACTTGGAACTGCAGAGAAGCGGCTGACCCTCGATTGGGTAGATGTGGAGTTAGCAGCGTGATCTACAAAATGAGATTTTCCGGTCTGTAGACAAAAGCATAGGACAATCAGAAGAGACACCTGGAATCTAATTGCATCGAAAATATCAGGCTTTTTGAGCAATGTCGAAATTTCGGGTCGGTCATGCTCAAAGGCAGAGTAAGCGCATAAAACCGCATTTTTTATGCATTTGAGAAGGTAGACCTACCAAAAAGAAAATCTTATAGCGAAGAAGCTTCACAAAAACCTATACTTTCCAATCAAAAATTATTTTGGAAATACCCCGCAGCCTTCAGAATCCTACCTGCGTATATACTTTGTTTAGTGAAGCATGATTTACCACCTCGAAAATGGTTTTGCACTTTATGCTTTCTATATTCTTTTGTTTTTGTTTATTCGGGCGCGGAACAAGCTCACGTAATGTAAAAGAATTTGGAACTGGAATAAAAAACAAACTAGAATATCAAAAAACAGTCTTAAAGCTGAATTTAACATCAAAAAAAGCTCATTCAAACACGCATTAGGAACAGAAATCTTGACTCAAAGAGTCAAGCACATCACCACGGCAAGCCCGCTAGGGCAGTCGGCTTGACCTTATTCGTGACCTCGCCACGGGGAGATAATGTCTAAGCTACCCTCTTCTACTTCTTGTAACATGGATTCCAAAAAACTTCACTGGTTCTATTGACAATTTTGTATTGAAAATTTTAAACATCATCATAATACCAGTTCTTTCTCGTCTTCTATAGAGGGGAGGCAATCTTAGGATCCTAGCTCTGTCGGCACCATCAGGCATAAGTAAGACCACCGCACCTTATCACTAATTTGCGAGTATAGTCCTTTTGAACGGTTTCTAAGAGCTGAATGTCCATCTTTTTCACTGAGTTGAAGACTGTGATCCCACTCTCAACGATGGATCAGGCATTGATTTTGTAGGCTCGTGAGAGCACCTGAGGATTTTTACTTCTTAATGCCTTGAAAAGATTGTAAGTGCGAAAGTTCGCTTTTCTAACCAATTTTCTGTAATGTGGTCTGAAACTCAAGTTCTTGGATACAAGAAAACCTAGGTCTCTCACTTGCGGAACAGATCGTAGAGTTTGACCCCTTAGGGTATAGTTATAGTCAACGCCATGATTATGACTAGTGCCTTCAATTAATAGATGACTGTATTTCTCTATAGCTAGAGGAAGCTCCCACGTTTCCGCCCATTGGCCTATGTAATCAACCGTGCCCTGTACCGCTTCGGGATCTACACTATGCTTGGTAGAAATATCGCCTTTCTCAAATGCCGTGGACTGTATGCTCCCCTTGCTTGAAGTAGTCACCATAAAAACTTAATGCAGTCTCAGGATGTAGACTCATGAATGCTCCACCTAATAATTCCTGTCGAAATTTCTCGATTGCGTTTTTTTGGAGCAGTTAAAGCGCCACTCAGCCAAGCAATTTTCCGAGGCCACGCTCGCCTGAGAGGAAAATTGGCATTTCACCTAGAATTTGCCACAAACCTGCTCCAATGGATTCCCTCATTTCTATGACGCTACAATGTTCGAACCAAGTGGAGATAGTTGGAAAAGCTTCACCCCTCAACGTTGCGTATTCACAATACTGCCATCCCTAGAAAACGGCTTCGTGGGTCCGTAAGGCTGGGTCCTGGGGCGATCAACTAACACGAGGAACAGAAGCGCCAGGACAACTCCTGACAATTCAAAGAATGAATAACTTCAATTCGAGCGATCCTTACATTCAAATATGTGCATTAAAAGCTACTTATTTTTGATAAGCTCCGGCAGTGGAAAGGTTGAAAGTATTAACCTGAGGAGTTTAAGGTTCAAAACCATTTCAGTAGTTCAAATATTCGGCGATTGTGTATTACCCAAGACAAACCAAGATAGTCGTAAATAAGGGGGTCGACTTGTCCGGAATTTTCGATCGCGTTTTTCTCCGAAATTCGGATTTTCTGTAGCCTATTTGCTATTTACATATCTCAACCTCGTAGGTCTACCTGCGCAAAACAGTTTGAAAAATCTGACACTGTTTTGTGGGCGTACGCTGCATTTAGGCACCCGCTTTATGCTGGTCTTCATGAGACTATGGGATACGGAAAGATTAGTTCTGGAGTAGGTTTGAGGCTTCATGCCCTAGGAGTAGAGTGGTACGCCTAAAACTTGCTGCTTCTACTCTCAGGAGGAGCGTGAGCGGCTAGCGAAGCGTCTGCGAACGATCAGCACCGATTTTGCGTGATCGCATACCCTCGCAAATAGGGGACACTGTCTCAAAGGAATGCGGCGTATCATAGACACAACAGCCACCTCACCTCCCAACAGAGCGGGTGATGTGGTTGGTCGAATTCCAGCCAGAGAGCGCAATTTCGCGAGCTCCTTGACAAGGTCGCCCCGTTCCGTCAATGTAGTTTCCTGCTGAGACGGTGCGGCTTTTACTATGGGAGACTTGGGAGGCAACACTGTGGCCCTTCGAGGTGGAACCGGTGATCCATCCGATCTGAATTCATAAGTCATTGGAAGATCACTACTGCATTCCCGAAAAATCTGGGATGAAGTCGGACTCACTCGCTGTCGCTGCTGCTGTCTGATGACGAGTCAGAGTCAGAATCCTCGATGATTTTCGCCGTCATCAGCTGGCTGGCCGGACCACTTCCGACGCGAGAGCTCATATCTGTGAAGGCTAATTTAGTAACTCTTTGACTATTGCCAAAGATCACGAATCCGCTCACCTACAACATAAGTACCAGCCTCACTGGAAACGTCACACTCCTTACGTTCTTCGAGCTCAGTTCCTTCCGAGTTTTCTTCTGTATTTTGTCCTGAATTGAGTCTTGAATTGAGAGAATTCAAAATGAAATCTGAGAACGGTACGATTGAAATGTATCCCACCTTCACCCTGCAATAGCTTATTCAAGAGATATCGCTTATTGCTTGATTGTGCCTGCGGAAGATCGGATGCGCGCTGGCCACTATCCTGACTGCCAGAAGATGTAGCAGAACCGCCAGCGGAACGACGACCAAGTATTCGTCGAGCCTGGAAGGCAGCTGCTCAGATATGAGCACAGGCTGAATTAGCTATAAATCAGTATTCGATGCTACCTCAGTAACATTGGCATGGATCATGAAGAGACTTTGCGTTCTCCATTGGAGGTTGGCGCAAAATCGGTGCACCTATGTTATAGCACATGGCACCGAGTTTGCGCCATCCTTCAACAGTGAACGCGAGGTCTCTTCAGGATCCATGCCGACGTTATGTTTTTTAAAGACCGCAAATGAATGGAAAAAACGTACATCTCCACAAAAACCTCGAATTCATGAATTTATCTTATATCGAATACGGCCTTCTTGTGAAATCTGTATGATTTGAATCGAAAACTTTTTCAACTTTCTCGATTGAATTATTTTAGATTCGAAAACCTATCCTCTATTCGATTCGGAAGAACATTCGAAAATTTATGGAAATATTAGAGTAATTATTCCAGTTTTCGAATTACACGCGAATACAAATGAATAGATTTAACAGACTTACACGATTTTTGGAATTTTTTTGCCGTAACTGCAGTTTACCGTCGCAGTGCACGTTATGGTATGTTTACACAAGGTGTTGAGTTGATCGCAAAACGCTTGGCTCCGGGCGAGATTGAACCAGCACATTCCCTTTCCGGGGGAGTGCCTTATCGCACTGCACCACCGAAGCCCCAGCGCCGCTCTCACTCAACTGCTCGGTAAATCTTCACCGAAGCAATCATCCTTTCACCCGCATATCGGGATGAAAAAAAGATTTAACAGAACAGAACTTTCGAATTTAGTCTTCTTAAATTTCCAAATGGGTGGTTTTTTCGGAAAACGGCATTCTAAAAAGTTCCGGAGAGATGAATTAAAGGCAGTGTTCACGATGAATATCATATTGAAGTTCGACTCAAAAATATGGTTGTTAGGCAGTGAGCTATCGAATAGTGAAGAAACAGCGAAGAAAAGCGCAATAAGCCGAAACTGCGGTTTCTAACGTACGTACAGGTTCAGTGTGCGAACCAGCTTACCCGCCCTGCTTGTTTCCGCATGCGCGCACTCACGGCGAAATGTGCGTCAATCGATCAGGCCGGACATGGCGGAGTCTCTTGGCAATTTGCCATCGAAAACGCCCGCGGCGTCACAAGCTCGTCAGAACGGGGGGGGGCGGGGCAGGCGTATCGGGCTCACGAAAAATTCACTTCAAGGCCGATTTTATCAATTTCTAAACTATTTTCGCTGCTTTTTTGAACACTATCACCTCCAGCGACTGCCAGCGTGGTGTTTCTCACTGTGAACTCGAAAACGAGATTTATCGTGAACACTGCCTTTAACTTGTAAACCACTTTTTAATCCGAGCAACGACCTACAGGACCAGCTAAAATTCTCGTCAAAGTATTTATCCTCCAAGACAGGCTTGGTACCAATTCACCGACACCGGAGAAATAGCAGGTTTGGTCGGCCATTGGGCGGATCTATCACTGAATCATGAAAAAAAAATTTTTTTAAAGTTCCAAGGAGAATTTTACGAATCCACTAATTTCATTCCTTCAAAAATTCTCCTAGGTGGTCTGCAGCTCGGTCTGCACTGAGCCATTTTTTCCTCGTCTTCATTTTTATAGTCTAGCCTTCTGTGGACTTCTCTAGCACGATCCGCACCTGTGCTGATTTCCTCGCTGCGTCTTGTAAAGAGAGTTCTTCGTCCGCCGAATCGAAATTGACCGTGAACGCCGTGGCAGGAGCGCGTGACGATGCTGTAAAACCTGACTTTTTGAACACGTGGTTGTTCTCAAAGTATTCATAAGGCGGCTGGCTCATTGCAAAGCGGTCACATGCTTCTCGCCTCGCTGAATGCGAGAATTTCAATAGCCTCAAAAACTCATCTAAAGCGCGCTTCATAATTGTACAGTAGCGTTCAAAATTTAAGGTGTCCATAAGTTCAAACAGCTGGATTTTTTGAGATTTATTGCGCAGTAAGCTCAGCCAAGGAAAGAAGTCCGGCCAGTCAAAAAGTTGAATTGCCGAAGAGCGGTTAATCGGGATGTGGTCTCACAAGGGAACTCCAATAAGTCATAGTGACCATTCCAAATGAAATGTACTTTTCTAGAACCACTTTCGGACGAAAAGTCCGAAAGTGCCCATCGCAGCTGCCTAGACCTACTCTGAAAAAAGTTATGAGCGTTTTTTCTCTGATTTTCGTACCTATTGTACCCTCCAAAAAGCGCATCATTTTTACGCAATTCCGAAAACGGACCTCATAATCATGTTCAGCGCCCAAAACTACCCCCTAAGCAAAGTTTGGGTGAAGGACATTTTCCAAACTTCGTGCAGAGTAACAGCGTTTTGGACTTGTACGGATTTTCGTTTGGGCGTTTATTTATACCAAATAGAGGGCTCTCGAAGCGTTCTAGAAAAATAATCCAGATTTGACTAAAAATTCGTTCTGGGGGGTTATTTGGGGGTATCACGAATCTGAGGTTCATTTGTCGTTTTTCCGAAGTTTTCGACTAAATTTAATCAAAGCTTCCCACCGGCAGAGAAAATTGACGGCAAAATCAACTTTTGACGATTTCCGGAATGTGACGACAGATGTGGCTCAAATCGTTCCTCTGAGGGTTACCTGGGGTGCTCAACACGAATCTGATGCCAGTTTATCGATTTTTGACAGCTTACGGTATATTACGGTGGGTATACGGTAGTTTAGTCAAAGTCTCAGATTTGTCTCAAAATTTCTATTTGGAGGTTATTTGGGGTGCTGAATACGAATTCGATGTCCATTTGTCGATTATCGGAATATTGAGGGCATGTTACCTACCGCAACTTACAGTAAACTTCAGAATTTTGACAAGCGAACCCCAGATTCGTGTTCAGCACCCAGATTACCCCTACGTACATGTTTTTAGCAAAATCCGGAGAAAAATTTAAAGACACACTAAAAATTCCCTTACCTTGCCGCGAGGCTTCAAAAAACGCTCATAACTTTTTTCAGAGTAGGTCTAGGCAGCTGCGATAGGCATATTCGGACTTTTCGTCCGAAAATGGTTATAGAAAAGTACATTTCATTTGGAATGGTCACTATGACTTACTGTGGTTCCCTTGTCAGTTCACAAAAATGGAAAAGTTCATCCGTCATTTGCATCTCGAAGCATCAGGAAAATCTACGCAAGCAAAGTGGTCTCGAGTGGAATTCTTCCTGCGGAAGACGGGTCAGCTCCTCCATTTCTGTAATTTGAGTCTACAACCCCGCTTAATCGAAGGCCAGGTGGATCATACTTATCGCGAAGGGACACGCGACGCACTGTTTGTCATCCATATCAACCAAAAATCAATATGCTCGATGTGCAGGGTCGCAGTCACGCGTCGCGCGAAGAATGGTTTCGGCATAGGGCGTCGTTTATACTTCCACCGCCGAGCGGAGCAGCACAATCGATATCACAGAAACGCACGTTGAGGCCGCTCGGCGGCGGGAGTATAAAGGACTTCTAAAGTGTGCATGAAAAATGGTCTACGCCGCGATTTCGTGACTACCGACGATTGACACTCAGACGGGAACTCTGAACTTGTGCGAAGATTCGCTTTTTAGACCCACCATTTCTCCTAAAATCGAAAAAAACGAGACCTGACTGAGATGCATATTTATTGTGGGTGAAAAACTAGGCGCAGACCAGTTCTTATGCAAGGAATTTCAACTCTAAACAATCTCACGACAAACTTTTATGACCACGAATAAGCTCATACCAAATTCAGAGCAGAGCTAGGACTTTAAATCACTTTGTTTCACTATGAACGAGACAAAGAGGCAAGAAAAAATACCGCAACTGCCACAAAGGAATTGAAATCAGAAACGGCCAAAAGAACAAGGATGAAGCGAACCATAAAATGGTGAAGCTGCTGAAATGTCGCAGGAATTCACAACACTGACCACACAAAACTGAAAGAGTGACCCGACCGGGTCTTCAGAACTGCATTTGCAGCCATGCTTCTCTATAACCACTGCCTTTCGGGTACTCGCTAAGGTCCGTTCTAGCTTCCCGAGTAGCAGTAAAAAATCAAGAACCAAAAGTTTACGAGCTCTGTATGTAGAACATTACCAAATCTGTAATCACCTTCCGATATACAAAAAAAAAGCCTCAAATTCGTGCTCAGCGTCTCAAGTTACACCGAAATTGCAAGGAATTCAAGTAACACACACTTTATTTTTTTTACAAACTTCGATATTACACTCCTGTGTTACATGGGCAGACAAAGTGGTGTTTCTCCGACAACCCCGAAGGCCCCAGATCAAAGAAATATGGCTGCACGGATAGTTCTGACAAACCAGTAGGCTCATTCCTTTGTATGGAAGGGATCCCAAGAAAGCGCTGCTTGCCAAGTCGAGAAGTCATACAATACACTCGGATGGTTGAAGCACACATGCACAATCCTACCTTTTTTCTCTGCCACTTTAGTCTCGTCTGGCAGCTTGCTGAGATCTATATCCATCCGAACTGACCTTGATGTGGTCGCTGAACACGGAGCTATTCACATCACAAAAGCAGGAAGACATACGAAGGAAAAAACAACAAAAGGGTGTCATAAAAGACTGTTGAAACAGATTGACTACTATGACAAGAGGTGCAGATCGTCCGCCGCCCATTGGCGGGCGGATAGCAGGGGGTGGAGGGGAGCACGATTGTCGAGCAGCTCACCAACAGCCAGATCTGACATCCAGTAGCCAGTGATCTGATGAGCAGTTTGCGGGCAGATCGCTGGCAGCCTAAGGGGCGGTGCAGCTCGCTGATGATCCGCCAGCTCCCGTGATCAACTTTAGTGTAGTCCCGCTATCCGCCCACTTATTGGCAATGATCCACTCGCCAAGGCCGCGATAAGCAGCGGCGCACCTGCACCTATTGTCGGAGCGGAACCACATGGCTGAACCTCACTGACGTTTTGGTCTCGGTGCTTCCTTTTCTAACTTGTTGAAGTCGATGTCCATTCGTACTGCCCTCGCTGGAGCCTGCCGGCTGCGGGATTCGGACTCGGACAGCGCAGGGCCAGGCGGAGACGAACGCGGATGTGCGCGAGGACTGAAAACTCTATTATAAACGTTGACTTGAGTCCTGAAGCTCCAGGGAGGCGCTCAAACTTCCCACGACAGGCATTACCTTTCAACATCGGTGAGCGAATCGCCGTGATCGTCTCGATGGCGGCCCCACCATGGCGGTGGTCCTCCATAGAGAGGGGTACGCTCGGTCAAGCGAGGATTTTCGCTGACTCGACTGAAGTTCTCCGCTTCCACACTTCCACCGCTCCGGAAGTAGGCGTCGCTCCTAGCGCTATCGCCATTCCCACTTCGAGTGTAGCTGTCGTTGGAACGACCAAACTCTCCACTACCTTGCCTACGGAACTCATTGGGAACACGTTGGAATTCCGAACTCGACCGAGTTGAGTCTCGCCTAAAATATTCGGGTTATAGCTATGAAGAGAAGTCCAGTGGTGAAACTAAGCTACCTGAATCCATCTCGTCCACTTTCAGGATCCTCGGGCTGGCTGTTCGGGCTGCAACGCTGAGGATTTTGCTGATGTCTGAAAAAAGAGAAGCTCGATTCAAAGCATTCTGTGCCCAGACAATCACGTCCATTTTGGTTCTCATCCCCGAAAACTACAAAAGTGTGGGCCCCAAAGTTGAGCTTCACAAAGTTTTATCCGACTTATAAGGAATCTAGGGCTCAGAAGAGCAGAGTCCTGCGCCAGTAACTATCACTTTTAAACGTAATGCCAACCGGGAAGTGGCTCTAGGACCCAAAAAGACGCAGTCCACGGTCAGTCAGCAATCAGCTTCGAGAAGAAAGTCAAGCGACAAATGGCTCTGGGCCCTGCAAAGGCGTGGTTCTAGGCCAGTCCACTATCACTTTGGAACAAAATGTTGAGCGATAGTTGGACTTTTTTGACATGTTCACTGGCTTTGATGAGCCTACCACTGAGTAACTATTTCATATAGAAAGAGGGGTTTCCAAGTACCCCCGTAAGGTTGAAACCTGATAATTTTAATGTTAAATAGAATGTATTAATGAAGGTAAGATTTAGGAACTCACCGATATTGCTGCGCGAAGGAAGTGGTCGGCGCCGCTACAAAACTCGAAGGAAAGAAGCCAGACTGAGTTGCCATAGAAATAGACGGCGACGTTGGCGGTGGATCTTCTGTACAAAGATTATAAAAATAAAAAAATTCAATCAGAAAATCATGATTAATAGAAAATTCAAAAATAAAGTAGTGAATAGATAGATAAAAATAAAAATAATGTTCGGAGTGATGTACTTTTGTGCATTCAGACTAGCGAGAAGTCCTAAGCTGAAGATACATGAACGATAAAAATATAATAAATAACGAAAAGACTCACCCAGTCTATCATCCCTCCTGCTAATATCCTCACTAGATGTCGTACTTTGTGCATATCCTGGCCGAAAAGTGTACGGCCGCTGCTGGTAAGCAGCTATTGGGACAGAGTATTGAGGCTGAGGTGGTGCTGACTGCACCACATACCCTAAATTGATTCCACTATTACATGTATTTTTATTAGAGAAATTGCATTCTGAGGTCATACCCTGAGTTGGAACTTGTCCATATGGATAATACATGGGAGCCGGTTGTGGTTGGAAGTACATCGGCTGGACGGAAGGAGGGAAAAACGTTGCCTGTGGCACAATGTAATGCTGCCCCGTAGCCGGATCAACTAGCACTTGACCCTGGATGGGTATACCTGAAAACATCATCAATCAATGGGGCAAGCGGCAAGTTCAGAATGTAGCATTTCAAAACGAAAAGGGCAACAAAACACTGTAGCTCGAATGACCATATCCTCTCCCTGTATGACAATTGCCAAGTGCAAGCCCTCAATTCCTACGAATGAGCTAGATATGGAAGGGAACCCATCTGGTACGCCCACTGCAAGAAGCCACTTCGGCACGCCCATTTAACGACCACTAGAGCTCAACAGTGACTGAAAAAGCGAAGGACTTCAACCAGAAGGCTCGTTCTTCCTCAATTCTAATCCCCTCTCTTGACATAGGTTCGCTCTCATAAATCTGTTGCGTATGGCGGGAAACACAGGTCTCGGACAACAAGTCCGCCACACATTCGCCACTCAGATTGAGGCGAATTTGAGTGGTTATACTTCTGTTCGCAGGGGATTTCGAGCGATTTTGGAGACACCACTGTGATCAGCGCGAGATTCTCTCCAAGGCCGGCAGGGGAAATGAAAAAAATTTTGAGATTAGACTGTGCCTTTAATGGAAGATCACGCATAAAGAACAATTTTATATTCTGGTGTTTCGCACAGGTATGTGCCCCCCCCCGCCCCTGGAGATAAATATAGCGGCAAGCCCCACCATACACTAATAGCCAAGGTTGCTTGGATGAGTCCGGGTGGAGTAAGCAGCGGAGCGGCCCGTGATAGCAAAACATAACAGTGATAAGGAGATTTTGACATGATAAGCCCGATAAGCCTTGCTTCGACAGGCTCAAAATGAGCGACCTAGACTACAATTTTTGCATAAAGATGTGATTAAAAAAAACCCAAGAAAGCATTCAAATTCTCCACAAAACTTATTTGGGGTACTATATTTGGTGTGGTGCGGAACTACAGAATCGGGAAGGGTCTTGCGCTTCGAACTTTCTTGGTTCGGTAGGTTTTCTGCGCGAACGATGCCCTTCAAGGTCTAATAAATGAGATGAGATCCCGAGAAATTTGAAGATCCATTTTTGAATTCAAGGATGAATCGTGGTGGGTCATCATAAGTGAATGAATGAGCGTTGGATTAAGAGCAACTACTTACCTCCTTGAGGAACCACATGCGGTTGGGTGTGATGGTAGTTGACGTCATCTCTCTTCGTCGACGCAACACTTGGTGGCCCTCGAGGGCTGTCTTGGAGTTCAGAACCCTGAATCAACGTTGTAAAAGTAGGAAAAAAAACTCTAACATGTAGGTAAAAACACTTGAGCACAAAAAGACAATATAGTGAAATAGCGACGAGATTCGGGACAGAATCACTCAAGACAGACAAATTCAGCTCAAAAGTCAGAATGCCGTCTCCAGACACTTCACGTTGCGCCGAAAAATACGACGAGGGGTAAGTTCGCTTATCCTGAACCTGACCATGGACAACCAACCTGCTGCATAGTGTCGACTCCAAGGTCTCGACGGCCACCAGCCAATGAGTCGTTTGAGCTCATCATATCCCGCTCAGGCAGCGTACCCACTGAAAAAATCCATCAATTTTTAAATACACAAGTGTTTTGTTTTTTACTTTTCTTGATAATTAAAAAATGTTTTTTCTCTCAATTTCCCCTACTTTCACATTTTTGACGCAGTAAAACCAAGTGATTATGTTAAACAAAAAGAAAAAAAAGAAAAAAATACATGCGAATCCTGCGGACCAGCGTTTCCTACCACCACATCTGGCTGAGGCGACCGAAGGTGGACGAGACGATTCGCTCTGAAGGATACGAGTGTTACAAGAATACTGAATCTTACCAAAAATCCTCCAATTTCCGTACATATCCTAATACCGATGAGCAAAGTTTATGAAATGATAAGAAAATTTCTAAGTTAATAAAACCTTGAATCTCTGCGTGCACCAAATTACTCAACCCCGAGAACCTCAGAGATGAGAAATTTTTCATTTCAGAAGAAGGAACAATCATTTCAAATCAGGAAAGCGGAAATCGGAACGTCAAATACCATAAGAAAATAGGAATATACAAAATTCTCTAATTCCATATTATAGACCACTCGTGGAAGTTCTAGAGGTTTTCCTCCGCATTTTGAGACGTTTTCGGGAAATAAAAAACCAGAAGGTCAAATCCACCGGAAATCGGCATTCAGCTCTCCCCTGAAGGGTTGAAGCTTCAAAAATGATTTATAGAGGGAAAAAGAAATTACACATAAGTGAGAGAGTTCCAGAAAACATAGATAGCTGTCAATTAGGACGCTAAATGGAACTCGACATAATACGAGTGGGCGGACAACAGACATAGCTTTCGGGGCAACAGGCAGATCTTTCGCGGGAAACACGACTTTTCGAGATTGTTAATAGCGATTGGTTAATGAGTAGACATCCTACCAACTTTTCGTCGACAACTGCAATATCCTGAGCGCGTTATTCGCTGCGCTCCAGAAGCATAAAAACGCCTCATTCGCACAAGCTGGCTCTTTCCAGCACGCACGCGCCACGACCGCACGCCCGTACCAAGAGGTCAAACAACTGCAGCAACACTATAAAGCAACTAAAAATCCAAGAAGACCTCCGTTCAGGAATGTTTTTTGTTCACTAGCGAGACCACAGATCTGCAAAAGAGATAAGACCAAAAGATTTTTTCGCTACAGGACATTGGCCTCGAAATTTTAGAGATAGATAAGTTTTTGAAAGATGAAAAAATGTAAATACGAATAAGCGGTCACCGATTTAAAGCGACTCTGACAGGAAGAGAGGTTGTGAGAATCTATGATCAGGCTTATGTTCTCCTCTGGAAAGATGAGTTCCGCGCTTAGCTGCGTGATGTCACCTGATGCTTAGATCGAGTTTCACACCGGCCACTGCGCTAGTTTCAGGAACTCCTTGGTCAAAGGGCGGATTAAGAAGCTTGTCATAAGGTCAAACTAAAGAGTGAAGCGCATACTTTAAACCAACCTACTTCTTATAAAACGTTTTACTTCATCAAGACTAACACAAAACCCGTGTGAAACGAATGACTGATTCATTCACAGCAATGAGGGGATAAAATTTCTTCGTCAAGCGCATTTTTGTCCGAAATTACACTATAGATGGTCCAAATTTGGAAAATCGAGGGTAAATCCAGAAGGGAAACGGTCAAGCGTAAGTAGCGCATTGCCAGAAAAGTAGGACATCGAATTGCTTTTTATATAATCGATTCTTCGTGGCGGCTAATCTGACAATGAGTAATTCCCGTCACCGATGGACAACCTCGAGAACAGAGTGGATGTTTTGGTTTGCCAAAACATTCTGTCGCGGTAAAACTTGTGAAAAAATATAACATCATTGGGCGATCACAATCTGAACCTCTAATACCTATGCAGTTATGCAAACATTCATAGAGTTTTGATAGAAAATCAAATAACAATTTTTAAAAAAATCGCAAAAAGAGCACGGTAGCGCATCAACTTCTAATTGTTGAATTTTGATGCCAGAACTGTCCAATAGATGAAAATACTAACCTTCTATAGTAATGACCAGGGTGCTTGAGAGGTATAACTTTGGGTCTAGGACATACTTCCATGACGAGCAACGCGATATAGTGCTTGACACCTGAAGTCCGTCCGAACAAGACTATCCGTGCACGCGATCAGGGTGTCGAACTGCTTTCGCGAAGGAATTTTTGAGGCTTGTGAATCGATAAGGGGGGATATTAGGCGAAAACTGACTAACAACCTAGTCAGCTGTTTGTAGCGGTGGAGCTCGTCCAAAAATGCCTTTGCGAAAACTGCTTGACACGCACGCCGATAGCGTGGGCTCGTTCGGACAGCCTTTACATCGATGGAATATCGATGTGGCTAGTAGGCATTGTCCTTGACGTGCGTCGCGGAAAGTCTGCACTGGGCCTCATACCTTTATCACTGTGCGAGACGATAACAGCGGTCCACGCCCAGCTTCAACTCTACACAAATCCACTAATAACATCATAGCGCCAGGTCGCGCCGGACTGAAGTATAAACCCTGCGTTAGGCTGACTAGGTTGGGCAAAGACATCACGGGGTCACAACCGCAAACCGTAGCTGGCACAATCAACTGGTCTTAGGGAAGACAATCACCCAAGGAACACACCGCACCCCACACTCCTCGAAGACCAACAAAGGCTTTTCTCGACATATTCATGAATTTGCATATTCATAAAAGTTGAATTCTGCTGGTGATTGTGAGTCACTCATATACATCCGGAATACATCGTACGCACTGTAAGCTCCCCGATTTCTTTTCGTTAATGAAAAATTGGTTTCGTCCGACTAGGTACATTCAGTCTGTGTCATACTAGAATTCCCCTGATTCATCCCGCGCCGCTTGCGCGAACACGCTGCTCCCTCCGTCTCTCCTGCGCTCTCTCGCTGTATCTTCCCCTTGCTAGCACACGCACGCAAAGGAACCATGACAATTTTGTTCCGACGCCGATTGTACACTCCATTTTGAAATTTAAATCCGCTGTTGCGGACAACCGCTCGCAACTCGAACATAATTGTGCTGGTATCATGATAACCTAAAAGGAGAATTTGCGGCTAGAGCACGATTTTGTTTTCGTTGCGCGTCGCGACAGCGGTCGTCCGCAACTGCGGTTGTGAAGCAAGTCCCAAAATATAATGTAGATGCGCTCAACTGGAGCATAGAAGAAAAGAGGTAAAACAAAACCATCTGCCACACATGCTTGTGCGCAGCGGGAAGCCAAGTCTATCAATAAATCAACACATCCCCTATTTCAGAGCCAAATCTACTATTTTTTCGCGCGTAGTGTGGAGCGAGACGAGAGACAACAAGAAAGTGTTGATGAGGAGACGCAGCAAAAAAGCGCAGACGCACGCGATCAACGAAAATCCATTTCACTCCGAAACAAAAGATACTACTGAAAATCAAAATCTTTCGAACAGTTTGATTGACCTATTGTTTTTTACCAATCGTGATCAAATATCTCCAGTTCGGCAGAATCTATTGTACTTCTAACGGCGCTTTATTGTAGGTCAGCCCACATGTGCTTCAATAAAGGTAATTTGGTCGAATGAACGAGCATGGCGAAATAGAACAGATCTAGAAAAATCACCAAAAATTTCTCCAAAATTTGAGGAGGGTGAGAAAATGTGCAATCACTTGCTCGATCTAGAATTGGGCACATAGTCCGTTTCATACTCCGCCCTACGCGCGACTTTCACGCGTGGCAAGTAGTGACGTTGGCCCAACACATATCGAGCAGA
Organism: Aplectana chamaeleonis; assembly: GCA_029168955.1. NCBI lineage: Eukaryota > Metazoa > Nematoda > Chromadorea > Rhabditida > Cosmocercidae > Aplectana > Aplectana chamaeleonis. Next base: position 65,151 of record JAPDOI010001108.1, on the reverse strand, counting down.
GCCTAGCGCGATCTTAACATTTTGTGAGAAAAAATAGTTCGTGAAAAGGTTCTTTTGAAGATTCATTCAAAAAGAATGATGGTGAAAATTTCCGCTGTAGAGCGGTGCACCAAAGCACAGAACCGTCCTCTCAAAGCACTTTAAAATGCATTCGATTAACCCCGATGACGAAGTCGTAAATATCAAAGGAAGAAAGGAAAACGACTTTGCGGCCCCGAAATCAAGAAAGCCGGTTCTTTCCGTACTTCATCTTCAGTACGAAATCATCAATCACAGATGTAGGGTGAGAACAAGGCCGGAGCGGTAGAACCCATCCATATTGGCAGTAATATCGGTACACAAAAACCACCTCATAAAAATTTATCAAAGACCTATCGATTGACGACAATCGACTAATCGATTAAAAAAAGAAAACTCATGGTGTTATTTTGGAGATCAGTGATGATTACCCCTAAAACACATACGGTCAAAAATCTTGCAGTTCTGACCCGTTCCTTCAATTACCTCCACGACTAATTATTTCCAAAACTTTGTTCAGTTTAGAGGGTCAAAAAAGACCAGGGCTAGAGCCGCACCTAACTGGAAACGGATCCGACTGACAGATGAGCTCGTTCGCCGGGCCACCGCAGTTGCTGTCCGGGAAACTGCTGTTGCCGTCTGGGCGAACAGCGGTGGTCAAGGCCACACAATGACCTACGTTTAAAGGTCAGACACTACAGAAAATCTGAATTTCCAAGCATTTGCAATTCCTAAATGCAGAAATTAACCTAAAATTATAGAACAGAATGAAAGCGAACAATTGAAAGGATCAAATTTATGTTAATTGAGTTAATAATCTTATTTCTGGATGCAAAACCTTGGAAACGTAGTGTAACGAAATGGAAAACTCCCCTGATAGTGAGAGAAAACCCAATATCACAATTAATTTTGGTAAAAAAATGAATAAACGTATTTTGCAAACAACAGATATGAACATTTCAAGATCAGAGTGTATACGCGAATAACGCCAAAATTAGCTCAATCTACCCGTCAATCTCTCGAATAGAATAATAGGAGCTCATTGATGCGGCGTAGTCATACATTCTGGTCAGACTGCAAAATTCTTTGAGAAACTTAAGAAGACGACGAAATCTTTAGTCTTCGACAACCAGTTTCTAGGAAGATTATCTAGCGAGGAAGAATGCTGCTCTCTTTACAGCGGATGATTGTGGACCTGACAGCGGCCTGCTGTGGAATGAATGCAAGCGTGTGCTTGAAGAACTCAATAGAAGAATCGCAAGAATGCACTTAGGCACACGGCTGTAATTATTACTCTGCACCACAGCAGAGTGGCTATTTACACGAAATCCACTACTCGACTACATTAAGGAAATCTCAATTTCAAAGCCAAGCAGGTAAATTTGAGAATACTTTCCAAAAAAAATTGGACATTGGTTAACACTTTAAAAATACGGGGCGAATTTGAATATGATCAGCCCTTAAAGCCCCGTCATAGTCGGTAGATCGGCTTCAGCCGGCCCGGTCGATAAGCATCTACATCATGGAAATCGGGTAGAAAAATCAACCCCTTGTGACCTCACTGAGCCGTCCGTGGCTGTCCAGCTTGATAAGTGTCTAATACTCTGCACACTCAAAACAGAAATTCCTCCCGATCTGGCCGATTTGAGGCCGTCTGATCCGGCCGTCGCAGTCAATACGTATGCGATGCATTGCTTGTAGCAAATCTCACAGCTGTGGCCGGACTGAGCCGGCCGCAGCAAATCACTCGTGTATGCCCGTGTATTCGATTCTCGATTCGCATACAACCGACGACTAGGGACGGCTGAGGACGGCCATCGAGCGACGATGACTGAGGCCTTACCAAAACGTCAACTAGCTTCTGTCGATATTCTTTGGGTTATGTTACGGCCGATAAAATACCATTTTTTACCTCACCGTTTTGAAAATTGATATATGAAACTTGATGGCATGTGATGTTTTGAAAAGCCCACTTTAGAAAAAGGCTTTCTCGAAGCAGAGTGAAAAAGATTTTTTTAATCATTAAGAACAAGGCGCCGTAGGGCAGTGGCATGAGGCGCCACTGCCACGCGCATGGTCGAGTGATCGACCCTCGCCTGAGACCCAACAAGAATTATATCCCTTAGGGCAGTCGTAACTTGGTACCAGAACTATCTGAGGAGATAAGACCTCTAACTCGAACATCGGCTAACATCCGCAAGTCATTTTCTATGGCACTCGCATTGGCCACGTATACAATCGAAAGCCTCTAGGATTCTGAATGGAAGTCGAATGCGTGGCGCATTCCCAAAGGGTTGAAAACTTGATCCTTTTCTTCATCCTTTTATCCCTTGACACTGAGATGAATGTCTTTCTGGTTGCTTTCATCTGTCCTCTCTAACTATTATGGAAAAGCGTCATTCAAGAGGGCTAACGTATAACACACTTTTTTTCAGGCGTTTGCTCAGCGTATTGACAAATGTTAGCGCAGGTATTGTAACACGTCGGGCAACTTCTATAGCACTCGCATCCAGCAAAAACCCCGTAAAGTGCTATATGGCGGTGCTTCGATAGCACTTGGGTCCAGCGGAAAAAAAAGTGCGAGAAGTGGGTTGAGCTATCACGACTGGCTACAAGAACAACTACTAGAACAAATAACTTCCCGAAAACTAGTACAGGTTAGATAAAGCAGAAAACGGGACGAAGTACATTAGGAGAATGGATTGTAAGAACACGTGCCTCCATGCTGAATGAAGAAAGTGTGAAGATTCAAAATGAAGAGAAACTTCAAGAGGCAGAGTTGGCAGATGAACCGTGCTCCATTAGTAAGGTGTAACATATAGTAAAATTGCCAGTTACGATATCTGTGCATAACACTACTGGTGTAACCGTCTCAGTTACAGCAAGGTATTGGCTCACTCAACGGCTAAACCACCACAAAATACCGACACTGATATTTACAAGACACCACACCTACTCATAGCAAAAAAAAGCGGAAAATCTTGTAACTGCTTTGACAGTTTTGGCTGAGAAATAGCCGCGCTATGGCTGTTTTCCGCGTAATCGCAGAAAAATTGCCGCCAGATAATTCTCGCCGCCAAATAGTTTTCCACATAATATTTCGATTGGAAATTATGAACGAAATACTGAAACTTTCTCGACATCTCACAGGTCATTATGAACAGATACAAGGTGGTGAAACTGTTTTCTGAGCGTATCATTTTGCTATCGATTTCCGGGCTGATAATGTGGAGAGCCAAAAAGAAACTCTATTTCACTGCGCCGAAAATTGATAAGGAAATTCCAACCAGAAATCCCATTTCCTGGTCCCGTACAGCGAAAAATTCTCTTTCGAATGACGTTCAATAAGAAGCCAAAAATCAGAAAAAAAACGTATTTCATGACTGATGGCTGGAGAAAATAAGAGTCCATTTCTTCGAAAAATGCAAAAAAATCCCTTCCAAAGTTTTGGTGCCATTTCATGGAACGTTCAAAAAAGAAATTTTCGCTTTTTGATTTTGATCTCAATTTTTGACTCGGATTTCTTATTGATTTTCGGGTCTATAATGAAGGGCATCTTCTTTGATCCTCCACTTTAATAATTAGACAAATCTTATGAAAATGACGAGGTCAAAAAAAACAACTCAGACTGAATGGTATAGAGTGATTAATTCCCATTGAAACGGACTGTGAAATGTCAGTACTTGGAGCGAAGATTCCTATCGAAAAACGCGGAAATTTTTTCCTTAACACAATTCATACAGATAGACAATTTGACAACGATCTGTGAATCAGTTCTGCATTTTAAAATAAATATTTCAATTAAATGAATTCACAACAGGAAAATACACTTGATTACTGCAGGAGTGAATAGCCGCCTGGAATAATCGTTCCCAGGGAGAATACTAACACCCAATGCAGCTGTGACCCCGCCGGGATCCATTTCAATGCAAATAAACAAGTCTCACTTTCAACGCGATTTTCTCCAACGCGAAGTTAGGGTGAAAAAAAATCTACATATGTGTTATATGTTGAAATTGGAACTGGAATTGATACTCTTCCCTTCGTTGGCAAGTCTTTCAGGTCAAACTGAAGCCCTTACAGCACTCTGAAATGCATTAGAGCGAAGAACGTCTAGAGCGTCAGGGGCAACAGAAAAATCATGGATTTCCAGACACCATTCAACTTCTCCACTGAACTTGAGGCTATCAGAAACACGTGTTTCCAGTTCCCAATCCAAGGCCTAGCAAAGACTTTGAAGTGGGAAATAAGGGGAAAAGTGGAGGGGGATAGAATCATGCCTGCTCCGTTGCCTAGGAGAACACCCAAACAAGGCTATTTTGAGGGAATCGGGGTGGAAAAACATCCGAACACGAGTTGATGCACTAATTGTCATTAAGTGATAAAAAGGCTTTTCGAAGCTGGTTTATATGTACCGACTTTGGAATCGTTCAAAGCAACTAATCATATGTTTTGGGGGGAATCTTTTTTTTTGACAAAATCGAAATCGGAACCTGAGATTTAGGCTACACAGCGATAAGCGAAGTTTCCTATTTTTATTCATTAATAGGGATTTTAAGAGAATTATTCGCCCTTAGAATACTTGATCAATTCGGTGAACTCAATTGTTCGTTGACTATTCGGTCTATTTAAAATACTGAAATGTTAGATTTTTCAAATATTCAGATATTTCGGTAAACCATGTGGGATTGAGAGATCGAACGATAATTGAATACTGCCACCCAGAGATTTTTTTTTAGAAAATCGATGAAATATTCAGAAAATAACCCGAATAAATATGCAATTCGAACAGAGAATAGTTTCTCAAACATATACATTCTATAGTTGTACAAATTCGAAAAAAATGTCGAACGAACGAAAATTGAAATTTTTCGTTCGAAATCTTTCCGAACGAACAAAAAATGAAAAAAATTCGTTCGAAAAAAATTCGAACGAACGAAAATCGAAAAATTTTCGTTCGAAAAAATTTCGAACGAACGAAAATTGGAAAAATTTTGTTCGAAAAAATTTCGAACAATTTCGGAGGTCGAACGAACGAAAATCGAAGAAAATCGAAATTTCGATTTTTTTCGGAATTTCGTAATTTTTCCGAAACTCGTCGAAAATTTCGAAATTTTTTCGTAATTTGTCAAAAATTTCGAAATTTTTCTCGAAATTTGTTCGAAAGTATTCCGAACGAATGAATTCCGAAAAAATTTCGAAAAATTGGATTTCGAACGAACGAAAACTGAAAAATTTTCGTTCAAAAAAATTTCGAAGGAACGAAATTTTAAAAAATTTCTTTCGACGAAATTTCGAACGAACGGAAACGAACGAAAAAAAAAATTCGAAAAATCTTTCGAAAACTTGTCGAAAATTTCGTTCGTGTACAACTATAATACATTCACTCAATAAAAACAGGACTGAGACACGAAGAAAATTCACTCAGAAATTTTGGAAGGTCTCATTCGGAACTCATCGAATCCGGGAATAATAACAGATAATGGGGGGGGGGTCGAAGAGGAATTTCGCACACAAGTCATAATTTTGTCCACTACGAGAACCTTTGAAATTTTTACGTGGGTACGAAACGTTTCTCAATTTTCTCGAAGTGGTTGGAACCCCTGGGTGGGTGAAATCTTGAAGTGGGTGCGAAATATTTCTTCGACACCGCCCCATTATGTGTAATCGAGCCCGAATCCGTTCTTCAAACAATCCGTTCACAGTATAGAGTTGAATCCTACGTAAAGGCTGTAAAAAGCGGAATTTTCGTCGTTTCTTCGCGTGCGGGTGCGGACCTAGGTTCGAGACAGTGAGAGCGGAGAGCATATGGAGGGAGCAGTGTCGCGCGGGTTGGAAGAGTCAAAAGTTATGGGAAATAGGATTTTTACGGCGGGTAAGTCTAGTGCCCTCTAATTTATTCGAATGAATATTCAGAAATCACTCGAATATTCGAAAAAATGATCGACTTTGTGAATAATTCTCGAATAATGCTGACGTACAAGTGAACTGATTTTTCCCGGTGGCTGAATATTTCAATATCGTGACCCGGTACAAAAAACAAAAATTAGAATTCTACAAGGAATCGGTTATTCGAGAAGCAGACAATTCCATGTTTTCGAGAAAAAAAATCAAAAATATTTGAAAACAGAACAATTTCGCTTCCTGGGAAAATCGAATATTCTGAGAAACCGACTCCCTAGGGAAATTACATAGGTTTTTCTAATAATAATGTATTTTGATAATTTCATCTCTTGAAAGGACCACTGTTTCCAAATCGATTATTTAAAAAAAAACAGAAAATTTTAAGTTCTCGAAAGCAATCGGAAAGTGAAAAACGAAATAATTCGATTCCCCGAAAATCGAATATTCCAAGAAATCGACTAATTCAAACTCCTAAAAAAATTGTAGATTTTTTCGAATATTATCCGATTTGGGCCGAGCCTAGGAACAAAGGATGATTTTTTTAATTTTGACTAGAACGAAAATTTGTAAAAAAAAAATTCGGAAAATTTTAAAAAATCGATAAAAACTGTGAAAGGTCCGTAAACCAATTTTAGGCTTAAAATGTCAACAGTTGAGACAATCGAAGGCATTGAAGGGGAGAATTGTGGGCACAGGTGGCTGGCGGACGCATGACGTGTTTGCTGTGAATATTGACCGAAATACAAACATTCAAAATCGATAATTCGCTCAATAACTGCTAAAGGCTGTAGGAAATGGAAGACGGAAAATAGCATCAGATAGAGTTCATCCTCACTGAAACAGAATCCATGACTCTCCCGTAGTGTGAGGTCTCGAGAGGAGGCGGATCGATGATGACTGCAGGGGACAGCTGCCGCTCCATTATGGTCCGGACGGGACACCACCACGGGGGCTGCCTGCTTATCGCAAACACCCGTCAGCGGCAAGGTAACCCTGATTCAAGCCAATTATTGGGCTGGTCTTTGGCGGTGTTGGAATGACCTGCAGGGATTACAGTTGAGTTCCTGAGGATGAAAAATGTGTGAAGGTCGTGCTCAATGCATCTGATTTTGTGGACACATTCAAAAGGAAATGATTTGGAAAAACTATATTTTTCTGATTACACAGATTTCGAAATAGAAATTCTGATGGAAAGGTGTGGGTTTGACCGTGACGCTGTCGGCTACGGGTGGTGAGCGGAATCGATGCGTCGAAGAACCAGTCGGAGGCCCGAACAGGTCGCTCTCCCAGCACTAGTCGACGACCCCAAGTGTGGCCAGTGGCCAAATTCGCTATGGAGTTCACCCACGGCAACACCTCAACAGCCAAAAATCACCTATGCTGCCATGGTGAGAGATATGTAAGAGCCACCCGACGATTCTACACCCGAAGTCGATGAAGCAGCCTAGGGCCAGACGAGGACCATCGCGGATGAGTCATGAATTGATTGGACTTCCAGCTGATGAAAATGACGAAAGCGGGGAGGTTTTTCTTGGGAAGGACAGCGGACGGCCTTCAGCAATGCAATGGATTGGAAGGACACACCACATAGCAAGAGAAACAACGTGAAGGATGCAAAACGATGACGTCACATACGGAGTTCCCCAGTTTTTGTCTGTATTCCGTCCCTCTGGATTTCCGAAACTATTCAAACATAACAAGAAAATTTGTTAAATGCATCTTCAAGAAGGGCCTAATCAATGTTGTGCAGCACAAGCGATACAATATTGAAGAAATTCGCTGAAATTGTCGCGTAACAATAATTATGCCTCACCTCAAAAAACGTGATTTTCCCGTGAAAACCCTAAACGCCAACTGAGTCCCCGGAAAAAAGGGAGCAATAGCTACACTAATGCTGAATCCCATTCATGTCAGTGCAGACTAATCGTGCTGCAAATCCTTGACTGAAGCTGAGGAACGATCCGCGATCCCAACGGTCAACAGATGGCTGCGCGCGATCAGACAAACAGGCGGCGCCCGTAATTACCACCAAATCACTTGCAATTAACTGCTTAGGGACAATAAAAGAACGTAATGCTCATTCTTTTCGCCGGAAAAAGAGAAAATGGATGGTCAAGGCAATCAGGCAGCCCATAAATCCTTTTTGTTTTCGAATACTCGATTTATCTGGAAATTGAACATTTTCAATGCATTCGGAAAACTGAAATATGTTCTCACAAGGTTGCTGAGTTGAATACAAAACAGTTCATGTGTGTATAGCTGAGGAATGTGAAAAGAAAAAAAGGGTGCCGGTAGTGTAATGGTAACACTCTCGCCCGGTAAGCGATGTAATGCGGTTCGATTCCTGCCTGACACCTAAGTTTTGTATTCAACTCAGCAACCTTGTGATATCTTGTAATTATATGCCATGCCATAAAAAGGCATTAAATATTCAAAAACATTAAAATTGGAATATGTGTTATCGAGCCTACGGTCGATTTGAAAATTCCAAACATTCAAGTTTTCGAATAATCCGCTAATTATGGAAATAGTCGATATTAGAATATAGAGCCACCAAAAAAGTGCTCAATACTACTTGTTCGAAAATTACTCGGAAATTCGAATAACAACTCCGATATTCGAACATATTCTTGAATATTGATTAGAGTCACATAGAGAACAGGTTTTCGAATGCGTTCGATCATTCGAAAATTGTTAAAGAACTTAACCAAATTTATTTTCTCATTCGTTAATTTTTGGATGGCAATTTCGAAAAAGAATTATTTATTCGCGAACTTTGAAAAGGCCATATTCGGAAAACTTGGAGTATCGAAAACTTGAAACACGTCATGTTTCAAAAAACGCATTCAGCCGAGATATTTTCCGAGGAATTGGAATTTTTCGTTCAAAATAAGTGTCCTGAAAATATGACATTTGATCTACCCATTCCTTCCAAAACCAGAGTCGAATGTCAATGTTCGAAATGTGCACCCTTCTTTTCAAAACTTGCTTCACACTCATGGCGTGATACGGACTTAAGGAAAAAGACGACGAAACACGGAGAGAGGGTGGGGAAAAAGAGTATGTACCAGGGGTGTGCGCTAATGAGGAATAATTGTTTATTTTCGAGAAAAAAAACCGCGTAAACCCATTAATGCGTTAACACGTTAGTTTTGCACTTCGTTAAAAATTTTCAAAACATTACTTGACCACAACGAAAATCTATAAATCACCAGAGGTCCCAGAAAAATATCATACGCCTTCTAATGACGTCAGCAGGACGTCGTGGAAAGCAACAGGGCTCCAGAAGCCATAGGCACGGCCTCGTGGAAAGTAGCTAGAGCTCCAGATCACGTCGTCAGGACGACGTCGTAAAGAGCGGGTGGCGCTCCATATGACGTCATCATGACGTCGTGGAAAATGGGTGGAGCTTTAGATGACGCGGTCAGGACTTTGTGGAAATGGGTAGGCCTTCAGATGATGTCATGGAAGGTAGGCAGGGTTTCAGGTTGCATCAGCATCACGTCATGGAAAGAAGGCAGGGCTCCAGATGACGACGTCAGGACGTCGTGGAAAGTGGATGAGCGCTCAAATGGCGTTAGCAGGACGTTGTGAAAAATAGGCGTGCGTCGCGTCCTAGAAAGTTATTAGGCGTCTTTCAGATTGCGATCGCTGATCGTCGCAACGGTTTGTTTTGAATGCAGATCTAAGTGCGACGCGATCTCGATCGATGCTCGTGATTATCATCCCATCGCGTCGCGCGGCGATCGAATTCTGAAAGAGGCCTGAAGGCGTGCGTCGCGTCCTAGAAAGTCAGTAGCGCTTTATGTAGAACGTACGACGCGTGGTGGAAACTATGTAGCGCTTCTTGTGGAGTATGCGCCACGTGGCGCACTCCATAAAAACCGTATGTCGCTTGTTAGAAAGTGTGTTGCCTTCAATCCCAGCTCCCATCCCTCATTAGATAGCTTACTCAACCGTAGAGAGGTGGATCAGGCCTCACATTTCCTTTTTGGAGCACGAATTTGAGTTCTTCGATATTGGGAAGAAATAACTAAAATAGATAGGCGATGTAATGGGACAGATTGAGGTCAGCGATATATTTCACAGCAACCGAAAATTGACCGCGGCAGATCAATCAGTGCCATAATTCCACTGCAATTAACGAACTCAAATTAACGTGATTTTAGGACTTTTTCGTTAAGCGTTAATCTTTACTTTTCCAGAATAAACCGCGTTAACCCGTTAATGCGTTAACACGTTAACGTTATAACGCACAGCCCTGGTATGTACCCTCTATAAAACGTCGTAATTCACATCATTCGAGGCACGAGCGGCGCGCGCGACGCCTCAGCCTCTGTCTCCCCTCCGCTCTCTCACTGTCTTTAACCTCCGCTCCGCACTAGCACGCGTAGGAACCGTGTGAAATTCGTCATTTTAGAGCCTGTAGTCTGCATTGCACCATGCAAATATCGCTCTAAAAGGTGCCTGGTTTCTGAACTTGTTCTTGATTTTTTAGGCGTTAGGGTGAAAATCGTTCTGTAATAGTAGATCCCTAACGTTTTTCATTGTCGTGTTTCCCAACATTTTTAAATGATGTAAGACTCAGCTTATCAAAAAATATGAAGCATATGGTTCAACTGAGCGAATCAACTTTCAAGTTTTGATGATACGACAGAACAGATGCGGTGAACAGATTAAAAAATCAGGAAGGCATAGCAGCGGACGATAGGGTGATGCCACACCCGATTTTTTTCCTCGGAGTGGAGCAAGGTATCTACAGCTTGTCCCTGAGAAAGGAAAGCGGCCGGGCTCGGTAGAGAATAGCGCGGAGCGGCCGCGCACTCAAGGCAGATTCCAAAACAATTTCGATAATCCAGTCGGCTTTTAATTCATTATTCGAATTGATTCGTGTAGTATTTAATCCGGTGGTCAATCAAAATACAAAAGAAAATCTAAGGAAAGTGAGCCGCGGGCAAGAATTGAAAATGTGACTTATGAACTGCCTCAGGCGCACAGCGCGGCCGCCCGCGCTCACATCCACCTTGCCAGGACTCATTTCTGGGAGGAAGGCTTCTTGAGGCGATGGGATTCAGAAAGGTTTTCTCAAGACATTAAACTTCTCATTCCTGTATACAGAAAAATAGCAAAGAAAAAGAAACATAGAACAAAAACAAATTTTAAAAACTCCATGAACTCACTGTGGTGGGTGATCAAGGCTAACACAGAAATGAAAAAAGTTTTAAAATTAAAACAGAGGATTTTGGCAAACTGGAAATTACACGCCTTGTGAAAAATAACAATAAAGTTAACTCATAGGAGAAAAAGTTGAGAATCCGGGAGAAAAAAATTCCTCGAAACAAACAGCAACGAGAACGAGTACATATATATGAATTGCGGAGGAAAAGAGATTTTCTGATATTTTCTTTGAAATGAGGTCTTTCTGGAGACTGAATGGAATGAAATAGAGGATGATGATGGTCCTCCATTAATGGTTTTGGTTGGGAATGAACACCACACACGGAATGGGTGAAAGAGAGAGAAGGGAGATCGATTCTGGTGCGGCCGTGCGCGACTAATCGAGGAGGTGACAGACAACCCACTCAACCATCAACCATCGCGGGACCCCCCATATTTGCACAACAAATCTCTGCCGCTTCATTTTGTCTCTGAAACGCTTCTTGATGTTTAGAACAGGTTCCCCAACACATTCAATGCACTTCAGGTTCATTTAAAACGAGTGTTCACGATAAAAGCAGTCTCTGAGTTTCCTCCGAAAATGGAAACGCCCGGGGTCCGTGGCAACAATAATGTAAAAAGCGGCTACAAACGATTCATTTCCAGCTCTATGCAACCCCAAAACTTGAACGTGACATGCTCGCCCCGCACAACTTTCGCGGCGGCTCTTGAGCAACTGGGCGGGGCGAGAATGCCGCCTTCAAGTTTTGGGGCCCTGAAGGGCTATTTATGGCTCGCTTTTCTCCGTTCTTTAGACATTATTAGTTTTATGAGTCCTTGACTTTCCGTTTCCGGGGGAACTGATAGACTATTTTTATTGTGAACACTGTCCTTAACTTGTACAATAGCTCTGCAGCACATGACAAAAGTACAGATATTTTCAGAACCTACGTCTATGGAAGTAAATAAAGGTTCTAAACCAATCTAGTGGCTCTATCTACGAATATATCTAATGGCTGTAACATCGGCATGGATCCTGATGAGACTTTGCGTTCCCCACTGGAGGTTGGCGCAAGCCCGGTGCACCTATGTTATAGCATATGGCACCGAGTTTGCGCCGAGCTTCAACAGTGAACGCAAAGTCTTTTCCGGATCCACACCAGGGGTATCTACGAATACGTAACAAATTTTGCAGCTACTTAGTTGTAAAACCTCACTTGTGAAGGTAAAGCTGCTTCAAAACACTTAAAGGCAGCATAAGTGCTCAGAAACGCTACCTATTTGATGAAATAAATCGACGATTCGGAGCTGGTAGTTTCGGAGACGGACGAAATGATCCGACGAAAACTATATGAAAAGAAAAAAATGAGGTGTTATTATGCAGGCTGTTTGTACTGAGAGGGCAGAATATGCCTAAAGGTGAGCGAAGCGCCAACGCTTTGGTGGCTCAAGATGGATCATATACACTACTTTTGACTCGTTTTTAATGCTTCCGACAGCAAGAGCGTTCTTGTAGGAGCCGTAATATCCCATTACGTCGCTATCTCAACCAATTTCGCGAGCGTGTATGCTGCATTCGAAGATACAAATCGAATCCCAAAAAAACATTTTTAAGGTTGCTTCTCAACTAGCGCGGACATTCTACATATTGCATTGTGATAAATAACGGCCCAAACAAGGCCAATAAGGTTAGCTTGAGATTAGATCAACGCTAAGTATAAAGTGGAAGGAACTGAATCGACATTTTTGAAAAAAAAATCTAAAAGCATTTCGAAGCAACGAAATAGGGTACTCTATATTTCAGAGCGCAATCTACTTTGTATTCGTACGCGTGCACGTGCGGAGCCAGCGGAGAAATAGCAAGAGAGAATGTGGGGAGAACAAGAAGCAGCACACACGCGCGCACGCAAGTGACAGATCCGAGCAAATTTCGTTCCGAAATGGAGGGCATCACTCGTATCCAGAGGTCAGCCTTGAGATGGGCAGTGGTTGCATCGCATGATTTCATGCATAATCTGTCTTCTGAGGGATAGATTATGCATAATTTCGGAAGAAGGGAGGAGTTCACACCGAAAAAATTCCCGACTGCACGCCCCACTCAAAACCTCTTTTTGTCTAACAATAAGCACTTATTTTACACGAATTTAGGCCCCATACGACAGAAAATTGATCTTGCACGTAGATCTACATACATTCAAGTCCAAGGGTAAGGCAGCGCCCATACGTGGCGAGAGCGGGCGTTCCCGCTGTTGTGCGCCTCTCGACGCTCCTCATCGCTGCCCGCAAATTAACACAGGCAAACACCCCCAACCTCGTGTTGATTCGATTGAAAACGTTTGATCGGATGATCAATCGCTCGAGTCGGCGCAACGGCTGATGATTTCCCGTGGTTTTCGACTTCCACGGTGGGATTATGAAAAACAAGGGCAGCAGCTCTGCTACAGGTTTAGTGTCACTTGCTTTAGTGATGGAGCAGTAAGCTTGAAACTTGCTGCCTGCTCCTTGGTGCTGGCGTAAGCGTGCGACAGCGAGCGAGCGAGGGCGCGCGAGAAGGAGCGCGTGTGAGCGGCTAGCGAATCATGTGCTCACGATGACCATCGATTTTGCGTAATCGCACGCTCTCACCACGTATGAACGGAGCCTCATCACCCATCCGTGGAGAGCAAGAGCAATCGCATCGCAACAAGCATCAGACAATTTACGATGGAGAAGTAAGCCTTCGACTGGATAGCAGAGTAAGGCATGACGCTGTGATTGGTCCGGTGGGGTACGGCTCTCTTCCCTGGAGATCAGAAATTAGTGGGTCCCCTCCACCCGACTTGATATCTCGTGCGCCCCCCCCCCCCTGCCAGCTGAAGTTTGTGCGCCCCTCATGAAAGTGACCTTTGCATCAATGAGAAAAAGCATCACGTTTTGCGATTCAATGAATAAGGAACTAGTTTTTCTTATATTTGCAATGATGTATTTTCGACCTGTAGTTCTTTTTTATTTATTCAAAATTTCTGTACCGCTGAATGCCAACTGTTCTTCCATGGCATCCGGCGGGGCAGCGGCCCCTCCCTTTCTGGTGACTCAAGCTGCGGCCCCCTCCGTGATCATCAAAGCGTGAGCCTAGCCTTGCTGGGTAGCCTCGTCTCTCCTCAGGAAATCGCACGATACGACGACGAGACCGCACGCGCTGTCCGCATCTAAGTGATAGTCCTGTATAGGCCTTCCACCAAATCTAGTCTAGCACATGAAAAAAACGCAATCAATCGCGACATTCGTCACACCACCTGTAAGTGGAGTTTGAGACCGCAAACGGCGATCTACGGCAGCAGCCCCGTTCATTCACCAGGCTCAATCTGGCGAACGGCCTTCACAACGACGCTGAGAACGTGGAGGAGCAAGATTCCAATGTGTACTATTCGAATTCAAGCACAATCGTGCAAAAAAAAAGAAAAATTATGAGGAGACTCGCAAAGTGTTAGGAAATCACTGTCAAATCCGTCTATGAATGCTAAAAAGCTGTGAAAAACGCTACCACCTCGAAACCGTTCGCTCTAAGTTACGTCCTCCCCTTAACCGCTTAACTTACTAGCATCATCGGCCTGATGTGATTCGACAAAGTGTGGCCACTCCTCTTGGATTTGCGCCGTCAGTGGTCCGCTTCTTTGAAATTAATGAGGAAACTGGACGGCCCTAACCTCAATCGTCGAAGCTATCCACTATGACTTTCCGTGACTGGGTCAGGACAGAAGCGTACGTGGTTGTGAAAGGCTTTGTAATAACTATAAGAAGATGTTGTGACGAGGTGCAGTCAGCTGCATAGTGGTGTCTGAGCAGAGGTTGCTGCTATGATGGCCCGACTCCTCTGTGCAGAAAACATCATCAATCACCTCTCATGTCGGTGTAAACTCATCGATGGCCGTCCCAGGTAGCTCACATTTCCCGTAACTCAACATTTCTCCGAATGTGTCCGAAAAAGTGTTTTTTCATGGCACATTTTCGTTTGAAATGCGATTCTTTGATGGCTATTTGTGTGCATACGATTGGATGCCGTTCAGTCCAACGAATTCCTAGAGGTTGTTTGCTAGAAGCATTGCTCAGGATGAAAGCCACTGCCGACCTTTTTTTGTGGAATGAAGAAGACGTGGTTCTTCTGTAACAGCTGTGTCAAAAAAGTGAGGAAAACGAATGAATCCGTGAAAACCGGTTCACCGCTCTTTCTGAGAATACAAGCAGTTTAAGCGCTACGATGGATGAAGGGATTCGAGTAAAGGCTCACAACAAAAGGAGGGTTGGAGGGAACTAGCAGTGGATAGGGTACTAATAAGTCGGGAAAAGTAGTGGAGGGCATAAATAATATCAACTATGGAAAATCGATATGAACAGTTTTCTCATTTTTACAGTTTACTGACTAGCAGGGCTGTGCGGAACTGTTCCGTTTCCGATTCCGTTTCCGTATTTCCGGTGAATTTTGGGCTGTTCCGTTCCGTTTCCGTTTCCGAGTTTTTGGGACCGGAAACGGAATAATTTAGTGCAACGCGACCTATGATAGTGGGTCTAGACAAGGATCTCTTGCATTCAAGTGATAATCTGAGCTTGGCTGAGATCATTCACGAAGTTTGGGGGCCTGCGATTGGAACCCTATAAAATGATGACGCGAAATGGGCGTGGCAGGAATCTGAACGCCTTCCGAGGATTATTTTTAGAAAGATGTAGCTTTTTTTCCGAGATTCAATAACTTCGTGAAGTTTTTCTTCTTGAATCCACTTCTTCGCTTGTTTACCGCCACGAAAGCAACAAAAATCGTGATAATTTTTTTTGCACGTGCAGCCTGTCTTCCGTAAAGGAGTCTCGGTGGAGACAGGTGGAGGTGACCATGGGCAGCGGCGAGGCTCATTTGGGACAGATCGTAAGAAAATTTATTCATCTCGCCGAGTCTTTTTTCATTTTTCAAAACCAATCGTTTGATATCCACTCCAAAAGGCAAACATGGTTCGAAAGAAAAAAGAAAAAAAGTAGTCGCTGATTATCTGAAAATTGACTTCTGGTCACCCTTTGAAGGACATCTGGTGTCGCTTGGGCTGTTTTCTGGAAGGCAACGAAAAATAAAATTTCGGCAAACGGCATACCCCAAGACGGGCAGCAAACTGCAATCGGCAAACTGCAATTACCGCGCACCCCTGCTGTACACTATTTTGAAGAGCGGCTACATATAATGAGTATTTTTAGAGGTTGCCTGTTCGGATTTACAGATGCGAGACTTCGAAATTGTTGAATGCCTCGTTGTGACTTTCTTTTCAATAAGTATTTTTTTATCGACTGAAATAACTAGTTATTGAACGAGAGCTGCGGGCAATGAGATTGAGACAACCCAGCATTTCTTTGGTCTCTTCCGTTTCCGTTTCCGGATCTCCGTTTCCGGCGTTTTTTGGCCATCTTTCTTCCGTTTCCGTTTCCGAAATTTTTGAAAAAGAGTTCCGCACAGCCCTGCTGACTAGTCACTGGCGAAAAACATGAAGGAAAAAGGAAAGAAACAATTGATCCTGCAACCAAGATAGGACTGGATTTCACGAAACAATGACCACGTTTCATAGTCCGTTACAATAGAGCCGGCGCTAAAAGAGCACATACTGTGCTTCTCTGGGCCAAATTCCGGTCCGCAATCGCGTCTCGGGACGCTTTGCGGCAGCACGCGCTCAAGTCGGTCGAGTTTTCAGCGCCAAAGCAGCTCGTGGTTACATTTCCATTCTGTTTTCTTCATTTTTTCCAGTCTCCAAAACCCACCCAGAGTCATCAGATCGGCGGCGGCGCTGGAAACGGGAACGACTCAGGAGCGTGCGGCCGCAAAGCGTGTCGAGACGCAGTTGCGGACCGGCATTTGGCCCCGAGAAGCACAGTATAAACGATAACTTTTCTCTACGTATCGCGCAAGAAAGTGTCGTAAGAGAGCCCTCTCCCCGTCGTGAGCATAGGAGAAGACGCGAAAGAAAATCGTACTTTCCTGCGCTCTCAGGGAGCAATATAAACTGGAGCAGAATGTATCCTTGGTTTGTGGCGAATCCGTATGAACAGGGTGTGTTTAAAAGGGAAGGAAGATCATTATCGGAGCGAAACTCGGGCCCAAAATTGCGGACATCCGCTGATGCATCACACAACACGATGACAATCGTGCTGGAACAAAGGCAAGTCATACCGGGACCACGTGATCTCGGCGCGACTATCTTCGCGCTGCGTGATGCAACAGCGGTTGTCCGCAACTACGGACCGGAATCCGATAACGATAGTATGCATGTAATTTTGGACCAAGTGACCATTCCAAACCACTTATAAGCGCTTAGAAGACGCTTTGACGTAGGATTTGAATTTTTACTCCATAGGGACGCTAGTTTTCTCGAAACAGTGTTATGAGCGTTTTCAAAACTCCGTGGATAGATGAAGATTCATTAGACATGCTTAGGAGCTCTTAGAAAAAAATAGAATTTGGGGCGAAACTTGTATGTGGGTGTAATTTAAGGTGCTAAGCTCGAATATAGAACCTCTTTGTCAGTACTCTCAGAAGCGGACGAGCTTAAGCGCCCCGCTAGTTTCTGCAAGCGCGCGCTAATGGCGAAATGTGAGCAAATCGATCAGGCTCGACCAGGCGGAGTTTCTTGGCAATTCGTCATCAAAACGTTCGCCACAAGCTTGTCAGGAGGGGGCGGAGCGGGATAAGGGCAGGCGTACTGGGCTAACGAAATCTTTATTTCCCGGCCTTTTTTTTCTATTTCTGGCCCGTTTTCGCTAATTTCTTCGATCCTATCCCCTCCAGCATCTGCCAGCATAGTGTTTGACTAAGAAAACTTAAAAGCGAGATTCATCGTGACCACTGCCTTCAAGGGGAATGAGAGAAAACGCCTATGACTGTGTTCAGAGAGAGAAAAATCGAGTCCTTCGACAGGAAAGGGACCTTGGAACGAATAGCTCATTTTAAATCACTACTTTGTCCCAGTATCCCTCTCTTGTTAGTGTGATAGCGGCAGCCACACCACCGCCTTTTACAGCAGCAGTGGACTGTACAACACTCAAAGAGGAGTACATTTCTATGCAGAAAAATGAAGTGTGAAAATTCTAACGTGCGAAGCCTCCAATGAGGTTCCACCAACAACAAGGCAAACATCAGGTATTTGCTGATGGCATACACGGATGACTCTGCCCGCCCGCAACTCCATGTTTTCCTCTACATTGAAAAGTCCGAATAAAAAGGGAAAACACCGCAGATGGAAGGCAACATCACCCAAAAAGGCATGTGCATGTAAATCGAATAGAAAAAAGGTATAAGTATTCAATGTGCGGCCGATACAGGAAGGTACCAGACGAAAAACTGGTGAAACGTATTGATCAACTCAATAGAAAGCAGAAATACAAGGGTACGCTGGAGCAACACAATTCAATTTGCTGATTGTTCTGCGTTAAAAACAAAACTATTCGAGGATTCTAGCTTAGTCCAAATGGGATTCAGGAAAGGATCAGATAACTTCAGCATTCTGAGAACAAAAAGTAGGTCAAAAATTTTTAAATTATTACAAAACAGCTTCCCGAACCTAACAGGGTCTTCTCGCATCGCGTGCAAGCTCGCGGGAACGCCCTGTGAAGTCCAGTGAAGTGTAAAATTCACTAATCAAGAAACTAACCTGCTCCAATAACGTCTGGATACTGTTGAGGGCATATGGTACAGAACCACGGAGGGAGTACTGCAGAGGTTGGGAATATCGTTTCGGGACCTGAACGGGACCAAAACGATCCCGTATAGGCAGAGGTGATGTCAGCAGCGCCGTGGCTCCGTGATATGAGTGGCGATTGCTCGGCGAATCCTCTGAAAAAACTGGTTTTTCCGTCGACCGTTGTTGATATTGAAAATGGAAATGACGCGAGGATGACTTATGATACATTGTATGAGAACTTCAAAACATTCAATGACCTTGAAGTTATTGGAAAAAGTTCGTTGTTCGAGGTAACAATTAACGCAGTTCGTTGCCAGCCGGCGTTCAGTCAGACATGACCAAGTCTAACATCAACCTATTGGCTTCACCTACTACCAAAATGGCAAACTTTTTTGATTAACAAATTATGAACTCTACTCTGGTAAATGAAGACTGATCTCGTAATGCAACATATGTAAGTTTGATTTTTTCGAAACAGAAGGTCCAGTTTTACTCAAACTCCATTTTTTCACCTGGCCAAAAAATGTGTCCCCTCCGATTAGAGTCAACCATGGATTTATCCTCTATTTCGGAGCCAAATTCGTTTTGTTCCTTAGCGTGCGCGTGCAGAGCGAATGCAGAAACGGCGGATAACGTGAGGGAAAAAGAAACACAGCATACGCGCGCGATGGACGGAAATAAATTTAACTCCGAATTAGAGGATATACAGTTCTTGCTGTTCGCTTTCTGGTGTAGAGCATACAGTTGACCGCAATGTTAATAGGACATGGTGCGGTTGCGGACTCGCACTTAAAACTACGGTAGAATCTGGCTCTCTGCCAGATTTCGTCATCGACCGGCGCCAACCGTCGTCTCTCTGCTCACGAGACTATCAGTTGTGGCGCCGATCGATGACGAAATCTGGCAAAACGCCAGATTCTACCGTAGTTTAGTGCGAGTCCGCAACTGCACCATGTCCTTTTAACATTGCGGTCAACTGTACTCAGCGAGTGCGGGCATCTCACCATTCTCTACCCACAACTAGAGCGGATACTACACAGCAATGTTGAAGAAAACCACCCTTCTCGCTGCGAACCGTTCCAGAGAAGGTTATCGTATGACGGAGCTTTCGTGCTGACCTCCTATTCCCCAACCGCCGATTAAGCGCCTATGAACTGTTCGCTAGTGGCTCGGGTGCGAGCCGTTGACGCATCCAAATGTTGAGAGCCCGCGGGAACAGCTAGGGACTCAGACTCTGCGGGGGCAAGCGCCGGCCAATAGGGCCCGTTTTCGACTTGGGGGAGTGACAGCCCAGCCCTCCCCCAAGGGGGGCTTCAGGGGAGGCCCCTGCTCTCCTCCGGCGCTTGTCCCCCCGAGAGGAAGAGAAGGAAAAGATGGGAAGAAGTCGTAGAAGGTAGTTTACGACAATAGAGACCAGAGAAGGCATCTATCACGTGCTCGACCGGTATAAAAGACGCCTCACCTCATGGAGAGCCGCATTCGGCCCAACAGGGCCGGCCCTGGACGGCGACTTCGAGTCATTGTCAGAAAGGGATATTTTTGGAGGAAAGCGGAGACGCTTTCCGGGGGGGGAGGGTGACGTCACTGCTCCGGTGTCGTGACGTCACTGCTCCGGAGCAGTGACGTCATGGCTCCGGGGCAGTGATGGGGGGCTTCAAGGCAGTGACAGGGGGCTTCAGGGCAGTCACAGGGGGCTTCAGGGCAGTCACAGGGGGGCTTCAGGGCAGTCACAGGGGGGCTTCAGGGCAGTGACGGGGCGCTCCGATCAAGCCAAATTGTCAGTCCGGCGGTAGCCCCCCCGATTGGGGGGGCAAGCGCCGGTGCCCGGAGGGTTGCCCCCCTAAAGAGCTGCGCTAGCCCCCTCCAGTGTATGAGGACGTCCGTTATCTGGGTGCGCTGGCGAGACCGCAATGTCCGGGTGAACAGAACGGTTTCCAACACAACTGTGTGAGTGGTACGAAAAAAAAAACTAGAAAAATTGGCGTTGAAATTTTTGAACCATTCAGGATGGTGTAATAATCGAAAAAATACTCTTCATCAATAATCAAAACATCAAACCTGAAAGCGAAATTTGGTTTATCCTTCAACTCAGCCGATAGACGAGAAATTGAATACAAACCTCGTGGAAGCTAAGAAATCCAAGAATGAGATAGGCGAACTGTATGCGACATTAACATAATATTGTAAGTGAATAAAGAATGAACGAAATAGCTCTGAGAGAACCTATGTATTATGTACCTTCAGAACGGTGAATATCGTCTAATCAAGAAGTTTGTGTGAAAAGAAATGAAGGAGAGACAAAAGTGGACGGGTTTCGCCGAGCACCGTTTTTACGTGGTTATCACAGACAAGATCATTTATTATCTCGGTCTAAATGCAAAATCCGCTCGTAAAGGGAGAAACTTCATAAAAAACCACAGATGGAACAGTTCAGATACCCTTTTTCAACAACTTCATGAGCGCAATCGACACTTTTGGCCAGTAGTCAAGAAGATAGACCTTGAATCTGCGCGAAATTGAGGTGCTGCACAGTTGGTTGCAGCAAGGTCGCTACAGAGTACTATGGAACACATGCTGCAGTTTTTTAACTGCTGCGTGTGTTTCAGTGGAATGTTGGAAAACGTGAGGTAAGCTATACACTTTCCCCCCCCCCCTTCTTCTTTCCAAACACTCCTCACTTACTACATTCAGAGGGCATTATTCTTTCACTGAGAAAACTGGACTTGTTTTCTGGGCTCGCCCTTCGCAAAGGTACTACTACTGCCTTCACAAGCCGAGTTCCCCTCGTGTACGTGTGAGAATTTACTACTGCAGATTGGTCCTTGAAAAATTCCTCCAGGGCTAAATGCTACTGTCCCTTGATTGGTAAATGTCACCCGGTCCGGATTGGCCTTGAAAAACCGTACCTCAGCAGCTAATGTAGTTGATGACCGAAATTCTTGCGTTTCGCTTGCGTTGGGTACAGCTACCCGAGCAATCAAATGATCACGACTTCCGCTGGCCCACTCTCATCAACAGCAACGGAACAACAACTGTTGATGCCTTTGGAGCTGGAACTATGCTCACGCTCCTATGGCAATGCGAGGGGCTGTCCCATTGCCATTGCAGCAACAAGTGTTGACGTAGCTCCACATTTATGTACGTGTGAGGTCTCACCCCGCTGTGTGCTTACCAACAACATCGAGGCCGGTCCAGCAGAAATATTTTGGGTCACTCTTCTGTCGGAAGAATCCCGGAATAAATGTCCTCCAAAAACCTAGGGGCAATCCTGATGACCAAGGAGATTACGCTAGCGGGGCACTGTAAGATTCATCCCTTGAGGTATCAGCTAAGATACAGCGGTAACAACATTATTGTGCATAAGTTGGGTGGATATGGGCGAAATACGTCCGATTATGTGTGTTCACTTCACTGAGTGCAGGCTCGATATAGCTTATTGTATTATAAGGATCTAAAGGTTGATGGTAGGTCAAGCACAGCTAAAGTCTACCCGAATCACATTGTTAGCCCAAGCGAAAGGCGTGCGTGTACCGAGTGACTGTCGCAGATGGCGTTTTTCGGACGAGTCTTTCAAAATCTGTGAACAGCTGACTGGGATATTATTTACTATTCGTCCAATACTCCTGTTAGTCGATTTATGCGTAAAATAAATGCTTTCTCGACGGCCGCTCGACACGCACGCCGATCGCGTGGGTGGACAGTTCCTTTCGGGCGGACTTTAGGCACACCTGCTGACACACCCACATGTTAACATTACGGGATCTGATTCAGCCATGCAAGAAGAAGGAAGATACCAAAGCAAGTTTTCTAGAACAAAGAGAAATGGTTAGAAGCTACGCACGCTATTTTACATGATGCTGCTTCTGTTTGAACCTTGCCAGCTATATTGACAGTTTTTCACCATACGTTGGCGTGCCGTCTAACACTTCACATTGGACCCATTGTATGTACTGTCCTTCTAAGAGCGAAATTCAGTCCTCGGTCGCGGGCAGCCGCTGCTGCAGCACGCAGGATCATGGTAATCGTGCTGGGACCACCGGGCCCCGGCACTACATATTACATTTTGTCCAAGCACGATTATCACCGTGCTGCGTGTTGCATTAGCGGTTGTTGGCAACTGCAGCTGCTGGCCAGAGTTTTCTTCCAAAAAGGACGTAAGTATGTGCTTGCAATCAACACGGAAACTTTGTCATTGGAACGGTGTTTTCTGGGTCTCTGCGCGCCTATATACAGTCCAAGGCAACTGAAAAAGGGGCTTTGCGGTTGTGTATTTCCACTAAGTATACCACAGGTTGCGCTATAATTGACGGGGAAGTTGTATTTTTCTCTAGAATTTTGAAGCAAGAAAAAAAACACAAGATGCTGACACACGGTAAGTTTTTCCCCTCACCACACATTATCAATACACCTAAAGTTTTTGTCATAGATCGAGTCCACATTATAATTTTAGTCTGATGGATGAACGTTGATGCGACGGTAGATCGCCGAGCGCGATTGAAACCCCATTGACCTATGATGCCGCCAACACCGCACCGCCAGCCGCCTAGTCCATGCGCCAAGCTAAATAGAATACGGAAACCATACACGCAAGAGTAACAAGAAAAAATGGAAAATTACAAAAAAAATGGAAATAACAAAGGAAAATTAAATTTTTCCTGTTATTCCAAGGTGTGTCTATTGTAAATACCTTGGGTAATTTTTAATTTATTTATTATTTATTCGATGACCCGCAGGGCGGGCCAACAATCAAAAAAATGAAAGTAACGGAATTAGGGCAGGCCAACATTAAAGGCATCACACGCGCTGAAAACCATCCACTGTTTTTTTTCGGTCCAAATGATTTTCTTGGCCCACCTAAGAACGTAGGGAGAGTTTGTTTGGTTCAAAACGCCTTACTGTGAAGATAGATGAGGTCGAATGAATCAAACTCCGTCGAAAGAGGCCGGCCCTCCGTCAGTCATCTGGTACAATTTGCTGTCAGCCATCATATAAGCAAATGATGTTGGTCAGAACAGCGATCTTTAACGATCGACTCTTCCTCTTTCGAAAGCCGATTGAGATATTTTCGTTCTGAAAAACCAGTTTTCAGCGATTTTTTCGCGGTTTTTTAACGTAGCTGTTATATAGGGTACTAGAGCTCTCATTATATATGAACAACTCAAAAACCAAATCCATCATGAACGATGCCTTTAAGGTAACAATGAGCACTGAAAATACGCGAATTTCGAGCACTATAGTTTTTCACCCGAAGTAAAAAACCCCTATATCGGAGACTGGTGGGAAGGTAGGATTTATAACATGGTCATGAAAAATCATGAGGACAGATCGGCATACATAGCCAACAAAGCAATGTTAATGTTTGTGTGTGGCCAAAACTCATCGTTTTCCAACGTTCCGTTTCTTTTTCTTCAAAAGTTAGAAGAAAATAACAACCTGTCGATTATGGCACAACGCATAGTATGCTTCATTGAAAAAACGCAAGCGCACAATAGCCTTTTTCGGTTGCCGTGGACTGTATGAGCGCAGCCTTTACGCCTTGAGCAGAAAACAGCGACCCAACAAATGATTCCGCATCGATCATACACTTGAGAAAAAAAATTTAGGGCAATGATTTATCCAGTCGGACGCCGTGGTTCTGAACAGTAGCCTTAATGGAAAGAGTGAGTTTGCCGAACGATTGACAGACCTCGTGTGGAGACGTGATGCCGTTGTGGTCGTAGGATGACGTGTGGTGCTGTGGCGTCTGGTGGCGATCGGAGACGATACGTCTCTTCGGCTTCATAACGTCTTTCGTCGTTCCCGTCCAGTACCATCATTTCACATGTGAACGTAATCTGCAACAAAAACCAACACTTCGCACGTGAGAGTCGAGAAAAAACCCCATCACGATACGACACAAAAGTATGGGATGGCATCATAACACTGTCGATGTGAAAAGGAACGTCTCACTTTCCCCTCCGTGAGGACATCATGTTTGCGAAGGTGCAGAGCACCAGTGTTTCCAAAGACAATATAGTCAACTTTTTCTATGCTAAGGTCTGTAGCTCGGTTCCGTTGCACATTGAGAGCGCTATTCACAAGTGTTACAATTAGTGCAGTAAAGTGGCTGTAATAGTCCACTAAAAAGCAACACGATCGATTTCGGCCATCACTGCCAACTTTCAGTTGATGGACCGGTTACTGACTATGACTGTAACCCAAATTCGGTACATCGTGCATATCGTCCTAAGACAAACTTTTTGATGAATAGAGGAAAAAGTGAATAAGAAAGATTTTCCAATCCTGGATTCCGCGCTGTAATATAGGGTTGTCAGGAAGTTTCTGAAACACCGAATTTGTTTGTTTTCTCTGATTTAATGAAATGCTCTAGAGACTTTCATAAGGAGTATATAACCAGATCGAATGTACCGGTGTCCATTGCAACAATATTGGCGAAAGAACGACTGAAAACGAGCCATGGATAGCCCTTTCAGCTCTCAAACATGGGGCAGGGGCTCTCTGCACACCGAGGGAGGAGTTTTTCCGCTTTTGGCGGCTCTAATTCCACTCGGGACCACTCTGCTCGCGTTGAAGCGCATGACGTTTCCAACTGCAAAAACGGGACAACTCCTCCCTCGGAGTGTAGACAGCCCCTGTCCCCTCAAACATGCATGCGCTATGCCCTACCCGCCCATTTCCTTGTTGACCGTTTAACGAGTGGGCGGGGCCAAGTTTTACGACCGTATAGGGCTATCTATGGCTCGTTCTTTGTCAATCTTTCGCCGTTATTGCTGCAATGGACCCCGGCACGTTCGATTGCGACACGGACCCGGTGAGAACTAGAATACCGTTTTTATCGTAAACACTGCTTTTGATAGACGGCGCGCCCCACAGCTAAGCTGCGCAAACGACCGCCCGCCCCACGGCTAATAAATTCAGGGAGTTTTGCAGTGAGTGAGCCAGTATGAAAGAACTTCAAGGTGCTTGCTGTTCGCGCATCAGTATTAACGATTCTTTTCAGTATGAATCTCCTAGCTGTGAAAGGAGGAGTCTCATTTTTTGGAAGAAACGGCAAAAAAATCGAATTCATGGCGAAGGGTGCGCAGTGTGGGGACGCGGTCTCGTAGACCTCTTTCAAACTCCCATCGCCGTCAGATGCGATGACATGATGACAATGAGTATCGAACACGAACGCATCGCACTTCGCTCAGTATTCAAGGCATCGCTGCGATCATCGATGGAAGTCCTAGAAAAGCCTTAGGTATTAGAAGAATGAAGTGCTCGGCGTCAGTCAATCCCTCTGGAGATGCGCCATACATTCGAATTCCATTCAGCATAGTCGAAGGCCTTGAATGTGTATTGCGCCTATACATTGACTTGCGAGAGCCACTCGATGCTCAAGTCAGTGTTCTTATCCTCTCAGACAAGTCTGGCAACAATTAGCCGACACCGGAGAATTAGGAGACTTGGTTGGCCTCGAGCGAGGATCGGCCACTCGACCGTGAGCGCGACAGTGGCACTTCTTGCCACTGCCCTACATGCTACTTATGCTGCTTCAATCAATTCAAGCATCAGTGATTACTACGACCCATGGAATCGACTTATCCCGCGAGAATATCCTAGCCATAATCTTCTACTAGTTCCGCCAAGACACTCCTGCACGCGAATCTGCTCAAAAGATCAATCATGCACTAAGCGATAATACAATCTCCCACGTCACGGTCTCAAGATGGTTCGGTCGTGTGTGCGAGGGCGACTATGGGCTCTCCAATGAGTCGCACACGGGCCGACCACGTTGCCTTGACTTTGATGCACTTCGTGCCGACGATCTGCGATAGATAACGCAGTGTCCGGAAGAGCGTCTCGAATCTGGGCGCCGCATGTTGAAGGTGAATTTCAGAATTATGGAATGTATGTGACGCGCGATTCGAAGAAACATCAGATGCAATAGCGCTACTACACCTGCTTGGTTCATCTTTGTTCCCGCGACAACGACGACTGGCTTCGACATGTGGTCACAACAGACGACAAGTCGATGCTCTTCCTTGACCATACCCGCGAGCGCCAGTGGCGTGGAGGACGACACGAGTATTTCAACGTCTAGACCCTACCACTACAGTGAAAGGTAGTGTTGGCGTGTTTTTGTAACTGCGAAGGGATTGCTGCCTGCGAAAACCACAGTGGACTTACAGCACCCTCCGCTGTCAAGTTTTTTGTTCTAAACATGGATATCCATGTAATAAACATACATACATACATCTCAACTCACAAAACTGTGGGAAAAATTCACCCGGGGGATGTAAAAATTGTCGACATTTTTTGAAAAATTGGGTCACCGAGGAGGGGACGTACTGTGCTTCTCTGGGCCAAATTCCGGTCCGCAATTGCGTCTCGTCACGCTTTGCGGCGGCACGCGTTCGAGTCAATTGAGTTTCCAACGCCATAGCCGACTCGATGAGGCTTTTCTATACAGTTTTCTCCAATTCTGTTCAGTTCCCAGTTTTCAAAACCCTTCTAGAGTTAACAGATCGGCGGCTGCGGCACTGGAAACTCTTCCGACTCGAAAGCGCGCGGCCGCGAAGCGTGTCGAGACGCGATTGCGAACCGGAATTTGGCCCAGAGAAGCACTGTACATAGCTCCTTCAATGAACGCAACAAAGGTCGGTGAAATTTTCAGTGTGCCATAAACATAGTATACAATTATGTACAATATACCTTTATGCGGCTGCAAAGCCCCATATGTAACGTCGGCATGGATCGTGAAGAGACTCCGCGTTCACTGTAGAAGGTTGGCGCAAACTCAGTGCCATATGCTATATCATAGGTGCGACGAGTTTGCGCCAACTTTCAAAAGTGAACGCGAAGTCTTTTCACGGTACATGCCGATAATACTGTATAACGATCTGGAAATTACAATCTGAACTTTTTCGTTGAAATCTCAACCCTAGCAAACCTTATATGAATTTTTGGACAGCCCTCCTCACCCGAATCCTAAATAACCTGTCGTGATATAGCCACCGCCTCCTGAGCAGCTGTACCAAGCTGTCCCGCCCATCGTCCGAGGGCGGCATGGACGGCGGGTTAGGTTGGGGCTAGGCAGGGTTCGGGGCGTCGGGGCGTTTGATGATAGCAGCGCGAGGGCTGAAAGGGGGTTAGGCTAGCACTGAAAAAACGTTCCTTAGCAAACCCTACCTATGAGGGTGGGGCAGCTGAAACCCCGCTCAGACACCAATTATTGGTTATCTCCACCACTCGCACAGCAATCGTCGAACGCGCCGATATCCCAAAACCTGCCCAACCCCAACCTAACCCGCCGCGTACGTGCATGCCGCCCAGAGTGTGATGCGGTAGTGTGGAGTGGGCCTGTTGTCGTATGCTGGTGGACACCCTTCGTCTGTTCTAAACCCCTTGTACAATAATAAATCTTATAAGCGTACTAAGGCAATCGCGGGGGTCGGTGGCAGGTTAAAACGCCCCTTTCCGAATGAAATTGATCCGATGCGGCTGATCGGCGGAGGTTTCGGCATGACTCATAAGTGCCGAAGTTTTCGTGGTGATGTCTCATATGTGGGGGAGTTTTCGGGGCGACGTGTTGCAGTGTCTGCACTGTTTTTCTCTGGTACTCTCTCGTGTAGAGCGCGGAATCGGTAGCCCACAATGTATACGCTGCACTGGGATGTGACGTATTTGTGCGTATCACGGTTGACAGCTCGGGACATCGACGCTTTGGCGGGGGTCGGTGGCAGGTTGACAGGTCAATTGGGCTACCCCTCAACCTGCCACCGACGCCCGCATCTGCAGGAGTGGTCGATGGGAGGTGATTAGTCGAAACTTTCGGTGTAAACACAAGGGTGTGACGTCACACTGAGGGGGCGGTGGGAGGTGATAAGGCAGAGCTTTCGGTGTGAACGAGTCAAGGATGACGTGGCATTGTAGGGTCGGTGGGAGGTTGACACGCGGAGTTTTCGGCATGAATGGGAGAGTTTTCGGACCTTGCCCGCCCCTTTTTTCGTTTCGAGCGGGAGCACGCTACCTGTTCAACTCCTCTCAACCGGCCACCGACCCCCGCGAGTGTGTGAGATATACATCTTGCTACACCATAGGACTCTCAGTCGCGCATCGAGTTAGGCATAGCTACCCTATAACTTGATAGACCTATCAGATTTCAAAAAAATATTTCGAAGGAAATTATTAAAAAAGGGCGCCAAAGAAGCGCTCAACCGCGTTCCGCGTGCCTTCTGACCATTTCTACCAGTAGTGTACTTCAGCCACTTTTGTTAGTGAGTACATATGCCTTGAATTCCGAATCATCTGTACGTAGCGGCTTTGTCATGAAATTGCTAACAACGAGCACAGGAAGAAACTGTGGAGTGTGGGGGTCAGCTGCAAGTTCAAAGATTGGGAGGTACATATGAGCACCAACTCTTGCGGTTCAGCCCTCCCCGAGAACAAAAATACAAGTTCAAACTTGTTCCCACGAGTGGTTGACCGTCCGATTCAAAGATTATGTCAATCTCAACTCTTGCGCACAAAGAAGCCGGTTGATCATCATTTCAGATAAATTCTCCTGCAGTGCCCTCATAGATAAGGGATGGTAGCCAGAAGTGTGCAGAAATTTTCGAAAAAAAAATTCAGAAACCAGAAAATTGAGTTTGTCAGAAAGCAGAAAACAAAAAGTCCCACACGGCCAGAAAACAGAAATCAGAAACTTTCTGAAACATCCCTACATACGTATATACTTGGTAAATCTCAACTTTTCTCTAATAAAAAAGTGTGTTTTGAAAACCTCATGATACATGTAATTGATATTGTTGAACTCATTACCTGTACGGTTTTCCTACGAACGCGTCGCATGTATCAGCCAATCTCCTACTAAGCACCTCCAATTCTGTGTAATCGATCAAAGAGCCTTCTAAATGGGTATCTAGTACCGCAGTAGATAATTAGTGCACAAAAATTGAATGGACCAGAAGATAACAATGTAGAAAATTTGGCATTATTGAGAAACTGGCGAGCTCGTCATGGAAACTTTTCTATCCATCATTGACTTTTAACTACGAGTTCATTCCCGCATATCATGAGAACGACTCCTAAAGAAAAGTTTTTTACTATTATTGTCAAGTAGCTGATCCTCATGCAACACATCTCAACCTCTGTTACTTGACAACCATGGAAGTCCGTATAGGTTTTCGTAGCGAACGTGATAACCACCCAAAAGTAAAGGCAAATCATCATTACAAAGACAATGACTTACTTGACTTAATCGGTTGGCTTTCGCCTGACGCGGTCATTCCGCATCTTCACCGAGGTGTGCCGTCCTAGTAGTCAGCCGTGTCCATTTTTCACGGTCTTCAGCCACAATTTGAACACATTCCATCCAGCTGTCACTATTCCATTTCCTGCGAAACGAAACATCGCGCCTGAACTGTCTTTCGATGCCGAGTGACTTTAAATCCTCTTTAACCACATCCGTCCAGAACTTTCGCCTACGCCCAGGTGGCCGTTTCCAGACAGGATTTGGAAGCATTTTTAAAGCGTGTTGTACGAGACGATCCGGCGTTCTTCTTAGTATATGCCCGAGCAGTCGAAGTCGACTTTCCATTGCTGCTTGAGATGGCGTTAGGAGATGCTGGCACCTCCCTCGTGTCAAGCGTTGATGTACTGCGTCGATTTCTTTGTAAAGGTCTTCGTTATGGCATACACGCGGCCAGAAATATCCAAGCAAACGCCTAAAAGCTTCCTCCGTGCAATCCAACCTTTCCATCTGCGTTTTCGGTGCTGCCCACGTCTCCGATCCGTACATCATGATAGGGCGAATAGCGGATAGGTAGACGCGCAACTTGACTTCCTTCGCGATGGTGGTAGACCACAAACACTTGGTTAGAGAATTGAATGCAGACGTAGCTTTCGCACATCGTTGTCGAATATCCGCTGCATAACTACCATCGTTCTTCAGCAAACAGCCCAAATAACAGAAATCGTCCACCAG
The DNA here is from genome assembly GCA_029168955.1 of Aplectana chamaeleonis. Lineage (NCBI taxonomy): Eukaryota > Metazoa > Nematoda > Chromadorea > Rhabditida > Cosmocercidae > Aplectana > Aplectana chamaeleonis. Next base: position 34,416 of record JAPDOI010001108.1, on the reverse strand, counting down.
TTCGATACGTTGTCCGTCCACACAAACTCCAGTTGAAGGCCTCTGAGAGACCCACATCTGCTTGCATTTGTCGGGACGAAGACGAAGTCCATAGGCTGCGGCATACTTCGAAACGAGGTTCACAATCCTTTGCAATTTTGCGTTGTTTTCAGCGAATAACACAATGTCGTCGGCGTACTCCAGGTCGACAAGGGAGCGTCCTGATGGTGTTAGGATCACATCCGCAGGAAACTGTTCTGCAACTCTACGCATGATGTCATCAACGGCGAAGTTGAAAAGAAAAGGTCCTGCAACGGCTCCTTGCCTTACTCCTGTTTTCACCTCGAAAGCTGACGTAAATCCGACAGGTGTACGAACTGCTGCTGTTGTTCCTTTGTTCATGTCCTCGATTAACCGAACATACTTTTCCGGGACTCCATCTGCTCGCAGAGCATTGAGCAATCGATCACGATGAGGAGAGTCGAACGCGGCTTCAAAGTCCAAAAAAGCAAGCTGTAATGGCTTCGAAAACCGCTGCCACGATTCAATTACTCTTCTCACGACGAACACTTGGTCGGTGGTCGATCTTCCAGGTCGTAAACCGGCTTGCTCATCTCTGGTCGTTCCTTCACGATGTTTGATAAGTCGCTCGAGAATGATACGTTCTAAAACCTTGTACATGACACGAAGTAGAGAGATTCCTCTGTAGTTCTTAGGATCCGTGACGGATAGCTTCTTGTGAAGAGGAACGATGATCGCATGTCTCCACAAATCGGGTATCCTTTCGCTCATCCATATGGCACGGATGGTGTTGGTCATTTCACGAATCCCAGACGGAGGAAGAGCTTTCAGCATTTCAGCAGTGATGTTGTCATCTCCACCTGCCTTTCCATTCTTCATTTTCCGGACACAATCCAAAACTTCAGACTCAGTCGGCGGTTCCTCACTGACATCGTAATGTGCTCTCTGAACATGCGGGAGCTCAGGTACTGATGGCGCTGGACGATTCAGTAGTGAACTGAAGTAATCCTTCCATATTGGCAGCGTCGCATCACCAACTGCAACTCCATTGGTAGTGTTCAAGACAGGAGAACATCTCTTCATCTTCCCGCTATACTGTCGCAGCAACGTGTAGGCTTTCCTCGGATTCTTCTCCTCCCAAGCCTTCTCGAACTCCTTAGCTCTACACGTCCACTCTCGTTCGCGGTCACTTTGAAGCTGCCGACGCAACTTCCTCCTCAGACGCTTCTCCTCCACGAAGTTTCCTGCAGTTCGGAGAGCACATACTCTGTTGTAGGTAGATGTTGTTTCTTCTGAGACGTAGGCGAACTTCTTCTTAGGCTGTACAACCGGGAGTGCCTCTTTCGAAGCGTCCTGGATGCATTTGACAAAAGAATCCGCGTCGCAAAGTTTCTTCTTAGTCCGTACTCCGATGTGAATAGAAACGCGTTGTCGGAAATTCCTTCTGCACTCTTCATCTCTGAGACTTGTCATGTCAATCCTCTGGAGAGGCTGAGCCCTCGCTTCCTCTTATGAATCCTCGCAGTGAAGTTCAACAGAACAGGACGGTGATCCGAATCGAATGCGACATCCCACACAGCTCTAGATCTTCGAATGTCCGATACTGGAATATTCCTCGTCAGGACATAGTCAAGCTGTAGTTTCAAAGTTGTCATCTTCCGCTTCCGCTGCTCTTCTGGAGATAGCCGGGTTGGTCCCTGCCACGTAAGCTGATGGCGGCGATGATTCCTCTTGAATGTCGATGCAATAATCAGACCACTGCGTTCACAAAAATCGACAAGGCGGTAGCCATTGTCCGATGTTTGCTCCACTGGGTAGAACCATTTACCGAGTACTTCGGATTCCTGATCAAGTCCCATCTTCGCATTTGCGTCAATCCCCACGACAACAGCATGTTGACAAGGTATCCTGGCCAGCAACGTATTGAGTTCCTCATAAAACGCATCCTTCGAATTGTCTTCGGCGGTTTCAGTGGGCGCATGAGCACTCACTATCCACAGATTGAATCCCCTGTGATCCCGCAGTCGTACGAATGCATTCCGGCACGACGTTGAGCCGAGACAATAAAGATTGATTTTTTTATTTCTTTTTGATTTCGCGTGGTTTTTCAGAAAACAGAAAGGCCAAATTGACCAGAACACAGAAAATTGCGCGCATCCCTGATGGTAGCATACAATCTTTTGATGAGAAAAGATTTTGCACTTGACACTGATCAGAATAAACCGAAAAGGCGATCTAACGTCAAACGAACGTCCTATGTAACTTGCATAGGAAATGTTTCTGCCTATCCTCAATAAGTAAAGCAATAGAAAAGAAATTCAAAAAAAGGGAAAAACAAAGTAAATCGTAACAGAGTTAATAGGCATTAGGTAAAAAATCATGAAAATAAAAAAGGAACAAAAAAATAAATGAAAAAATCATAATTTAACGGCCCACGCCGCCCGCTAGCGGCCGTCAGGTACATGAATATGTATAGCACCGTTAGCAAGAAGGGCCGTCTTATTGTAAAACAGCTCATTAAACAGCTGTGACTCATGCTTTTCACTTGACATTCTTTAATGTGTGTGGAGAAAGCTGCACGAGTTGAAGCAATAATCTCAAAAATACATTGAAAATTAATCAAATATTATGATAAAACATGATAAAACAAAAACAAGTGAAAATGCCGTATACTGTTCAGGTTTTGAAAGAAAGCAAAAGCTCGAAATCGATCAGCAACCAGGCTATAATCGCAACAAGCCAAAGCAGGCGGTCGGAAGCGGAAGCGAATTTTTGCGCGGAGGGTGAACAATGGAGTTGTGAAAAGCTGCATTGACTGGGCACGGTCGCCAGTTGGAGTTTTCGAAATGTATAGGAGTTAAAAGGGATTCCAGAACACATGAAAACATTGTGCAGATTCGAAGTCTGGAAGTTGTTCAACTCATATACCCTCCAGTTCGGAGCGAGAAGTAGTCGGGTCCATCGTGAGCGTGTGCGCGCGTATGCAGTTCCCTCACTGCTTCTCACCTCGCTATAGTTGTAAAATTTCGAAAAAAATGTCGAACAAACGAAAATCGAAATTTTTTCGTTCGAGATATTTTCCAACGAACGAAAAATGAAAAAATTTCGTTCGAAAAAAATTCGAACGAACGGAATCTGAAAAAATTTCGTTCGACGAATTTTCGAACGAGCGAAAACGAACGAAAAAATTTCGAAAGATCTTTCGAAATTTTTTCGAAAATTTCGTTCGTGTACAACTATACACCTCGCTCCACACACACAGGCGGAGGAATTCGCTCCGAAATAGTGCGCAGTCAATAAGGGGCGAAAACCGAGTTCAAATAGGCAAAGGCAGGGGAACAAGTGTCAAGAAAAGTTTAATAATACTTCTTGTCACCCAAATGCCGCCTATTTCCTTATGACCTAGTGCATAGAACACAGTTATTAGGATATGATCAGAGCGCGCGGGGACGCAATTTGGCGCCTTTACTTTATTAATCTTCGAATTAATTCTTCTTCGGATCCGAAGAATTATTCTTTAAAAACCTGGTGAAAAGAGATATCTATTAGTAATGATTGCAAAGGTTTGAGTTCAAACAGAAATGTTTGGGGTGACATTTTGGGTATGCCATACAGTATACGAATACAGTATGCGGCAGCGATTCTAATTGTACAGTATAACGATCTGGGAATCGGAACTTTTTTTATTGAAATCTGAACCCTAGCATGTACTCACTAATTTCTTGAATAGCCCTCCTTACTTGGGCGCTTTATACATTTCACTCTGGAAAAAAGTTGATTTTGAAGGAAGTTATTAAGGAAGGACGCTGAGGACGCGAACACGCGTCACCGCGGGCCTTCTGCCAAAATTCTACGAACGGTGGTGTAATTACCTAATTATTCTGCCCATTCAAAGGCTAGAAATTTTTCAACTAATGTGATGTAATAAGAAAAAAATCGGATTTGAAAAGACTCAATTAGGAGAAGAAGTTCCAGGAAAGATTTGTAATCGATATAGGTATGTAGATACACTTACTTCTTCGTCATCCGAATTTCGATTAATTTCCCATGACCTAGTGAATGCTACCCGCGATGTGCGCCTGCGCCCTTGGAAATTTTTATTTTATTCATTGTGGCCAATTAAAGTTTCGGAAACCAAGGTGAACAACAAATGAAAAAGTGTGATCGGCCTCATAGAAAAGCAATAGGATGATTAGCGATTGATGCCCATTTGATACGGGAACATTGCGCTGCGCACAGAAGTCTTGCCTGAGATGGTAATGTTAACGTACGCGTACATTGATCGATATGTAAGGCTAACACTATGTCCCGTAATTCGCCGCGGTCAGGGTTAACTTATACTTTCCACAGTGAGCGACGCGACGCTTATTTTGTCGACTTTAGGTCGATATGGATCATTGCGTCGCATCGCCCGCCGCGATGACTATAGATTTTCCCAAGGGCTCAGTAAGCCTGGTGGTTAAAGAGTATACAGGCAATGTTGAGAAGGGAGCAAATTGATAGAGAATTTATATAGAAGACAGCTTGGTAACCTCAGCCTGTTCAAGGATAAGCGGTATACGTATTCCCGTAGTTCCTCTAGTAGAAGTGCACCCAAAAAGAAACCTGAAAAATAGAAGTACGTGTACTTCTAAACGAAGAAAATACGCTATGTGGCTTGGACAGAGATGACGGTAAACTGGCTGAAGAAGAAAATATGTGGAAAGTCTGGAAGGGTCGAGTTTAGGAATTGCACGATCAATCGACCGCAAATGGGGCGAGGTGGAGGGTGGATGGTAAATAGACAGTACCCATGCGCCATTAAAGAACCGGTAAATGCAGAAATGCTGTCCCGACTTTGCACGCAATAAATTGCTGAAAATGGGACGGCCAAACCCACACCTTCGCTGATACATGCACAGCAAAAAGGACCACCACGTTCCACTGATCAGCAATGTTTTCAGAGAGTGCCAGTTATAGTCCGTACGAAAGAGGCTGTCCACCTTGCGGTCGGCGTACGTGTCGACCGGCAGCGCGAAGTTATTGTTCGGACCTGTAAATTAGCTAAAAGGAATATATGAGGAATAATGAATAATATTCCAGTCAGCTGTTTGTAGCCAGGGGAAGGCTCGTCCGAAAAATGCTTGTGCGACGGTCGCTCGACACGCAAGCCGACCGCGTTGGCGGACAGTCTCTTTCGGACAGACATTATAAGCGCATGGAACCTATTTTGACGTAGAATTCAAATTTTCGCTCTGTAGGGTCGTATAGTTTGCTGTGAACGGTTTACAAACGTTGCCAGTGAACAGTACGGTGGCGCAAACTCCGTGCACTCGGTGCCTATAACGTATCCTACGTAGACCGAGTTTGCGCCTACGTTTCGTGGGCCGGCAAGAGGAAACCGCAACCGACACTGTGATCCGTGTTGACTGTACATATTTATTTTAGGAGGATAATCAATCCCGATCCACGAACGTTTCTTAGCAAATACGCGGCTTGTCCATTTAGGATTTCAGGGAAGCTAGCGCCTAACTTCTGCAGGGTGGAATGTAGACCGTTGAACGACCGTATCTAGATAACTGAGCTTTGGGGTTAATCGCGAATTCTTTTCAAACGACGCCATGCTCTTTTTCGTGTCAACAAAAAATGTGCTTCATGTCGACACTTTAGGCGTCGTTTATGAACTGCCGCAGAGCGACGCAGCGCGGTAAAGTGCTATCGCACCGCGGGGTCAATATTATAGGATTACAGTTGGCCGCACAGCGAAAGTATAAAGGACGCCTTGAAGATCAAGAGGGTAACGGTCAGAGCAATCCACTGTGCTTTTTCGAGCCCATCAGGAATTTCAGACATAATGGTGGAATGTTCGATCTAAGAATTCTGTCCACCCAGAAAGAGAGATGTCGAAATTTTCAAATACAGTGAAAAAACGATTCTGATCTCGCTGCGCCTGTATATGTGCGTCCTTAATCAACCCGTTGAGTCCGCTCTTTCCACTAAAACTCTCTCTCTCAAAATGAGTCAAGTTTCGGAGCGCAGAATAGCTTCTGAAACAACTAGTAAGCAGAGGCCTGAAGAGTCCCCGATTCCCCACTAAAAACTCCTAACGTGGTCGAATTCCGTTTTCTGACGTCGCTCCCATATGTGAACATGGAAAACTGCTCCAATGGGGTCATTTTTAGGCAGAGGTTGGCTGCTTGAAACATACGTATACTATCGCTGAAGTCATTGGACCCCCTATTGAACAAACGCGAGAGCAATTTGTCCATATACAATTTTTAGCCCGGTCAGCGTCAAAATAGTGGCATCCGCTCCAATTTTTTTGCCTCCCTTAGGCTCCACCCATAGCCAACGACCAGCGGCAGGCGTCAAAACGCTGCTCAAACGCTGGCGCATGAAACGTGCCCGGGGGGGGGTTAAAGATGGTATTGATAAGAGCAGTGACAGCCGCTACTGCTTCTATGCCCCATTCAGCAAAAGGCCGGCTGTAGCGGTCGCCGGCGAGCAAGATCAATAACAACTGCTGAAGATGCAAACCCCCAGCGTCACTTGACGCTGGAACGTCTGCTATGGACGGAGCCTTACGGCGTCACGGCGCCAAACTGGGAGCATAGGTGCATCTGCAAATTTTCTGTCAATCTGGCCACATACTACCAACTCTTCTCAAGGACCGATAAAGCCGATCGATTATCGATTTTTCTAAAAATCAATGACGAGTAATACAAAATTCGATGAAGAATCATCATGCGCATTCAATTGCACAGTTTGCCGCCTGGATGTCTTCAGGGAACGCCAGAAATAACGAAAATGTGAGTGCTCTGAAATCGACAGAGCCCATTTAGGTTTCCGCCATTCGCTCTCGCGTGCTTCAAGCAGAGGGCCTAAGGACTTCAGCGGTGACACTTTAGCACTTAATAAATCGACCCCACGGCTAAGCTGTGCAACCAACCGCGCGCTCCATGGCCAATCGATTCAGTAAGTATTAAAATTGGGGTTTTCGTAATGAGTGAACCAGTATGAAAGAATTTCGACAGTATTAGCAGTTCTTTTTAGTATGATCCCTCTAAATATAATGGCGAGGAATCTCATTTTTCCAGAGAAATGACGAAAAATCGAGTTCATGGCTGGGAGAGCAGCGTGGGCACACGATCCCTCAGGAGTTGAATAGTGAACGCCTTTTTCTTCAAAACGACTTCATTGGAGCAGTTCTCCGTATTGAACTGCGGGAAGTACGAACGCTCACGGAACACGACTACGCGGCAATTTATTTTTGCAATTTGAGGACACCTCAGACTTCTGTCCACCACTTATGTATTCCAGAAAAGGTTCTACGCTCTTGATTCAGTTACATCTCAAATTAGAGATTGATAGAAAATAAATATTTCTGAAGACCGATAAGGCAAGCACATATTTCGCAGAAAAGTTACATCTAATAATTTCGATTTTCGGATTAATTCTAATATTTCCTCACATCCGGAATGGTGCTGGCTGCTCTTGGAATCAAGCATTACGTGAGGGGAAAGGTTCCCATAAATGATGAAAAAGTAGATTTCTGCCCAATCACAGAATAGCAATTTCCATTTATGTATTTGAACATTCGAATAACAAACTTCATTAATTGACTTTGGCACCTTAATGAATAGATGGAATCCTACTTTTTTTAAGAAATATGGGAACCTTCGACATACCGTAACGTATGAAAAAAAGCTTCGTAACGTATGAAAAAAAGGAAAGAAAGCAAAAACTTCGATTACGAAGACCAAATTAGAATTATTAGAAAAAATCGATATTTTTCGAAGCAGTACTCTAATATGCCAAAGAGATCAGGTTGGAAACTCTGTCACCATAATGAGAAAGCACCCTGTGCATAGATAACGCCAAGGGAAATTTCATCCTGTAATAGGTTGCCGTGCTTGAAAGCTATGTATGACGGACCTTGAACGGGGTCTAGTGAAAAAAATTCCCACTGTGGAAAAAACACAGGGATTTAATCTCCACAGAAGCATGCTTTTCATTGATTTTTGTTCATTTTTCACATTCTTCTGGCATTTTCCGAATAAAAACGACAGGCATGAAGCCATCACTCAATTTTCCAAAGGTTTCGGTTGGTCCGCTACAATGCTTCGCGATGGAGAAATATTGCTGGCCAAAGGCAATTTTTTGGCGGTTCCGGAAAGCTACGACAGAACAGCAAAAAAACTTCCCTATACGGGTTTAATAGACTCCTTAACACAAAACTGAGGTCCATTTAACGATTTTCTTTGGACTATGTACGGTAATTTACGTTGGGTATACGGTGGTATGGTCAATACTTCCCTTTGGTTCGAAAATTCCCTGTGGGGGTTATCTGGGGCACCGAACACGACTTTGAGGTTCATTTGTCGGTTTTCAATATTATTGGTTGAAAGGGTTAAAAGGCAATACGCTTACAATAACCCACAGAGTAGCGCCAAATGGACCTCGTATTCGTTTTAAACGCTTCGAATAACCGGCAGTTGAAATTTTATAGCAGACATCGGAAGTTTTTTGCTCAATTTCCTGATGAGTGCCTTTGATATTTCGCGAACCTAAAGAATGCCGTTTTGGATCTTCTGAGAAATTTACAAAATTTTAAGAGAAAATCATGTTTCATCTCCACCTGTAACTCACGACATTGAAAAATTTTCACCCTTTGTTTCTCGTTGTGATACATAGCTACCAGTTTAATAATTGTAACGGACCATCACGTCTATAATTGCTTACATCCCAAATTTTCAAACAAACGGATGATATTTTTCACCAGGTCGAAAAGGGGGATAGCTAAGTACAAGCAACGTGAAGAGAGGGATATTAAGAAGTACGTATGTAAGTATTCTCTCTAGCCATCGAATTGAGAACTGAGAGCATCTGCTGAGACCTTTCCCCTGCAATGTAATAATTGATTCAGCCACACGTACTGGCTCAGAAATAATCAGTCATGATTTTTGCAGACCGGAAGTCTGACAATCACATCACGAGGAGTTGAGCATGACTTCCGACGGTTACCCAAATTACCTCTCGGACGACAATACAGTTGTGAGGAATTGAAAGTTGAATGAAAAGTTTATGGGCTGTTGAAAAACTTGTCTCCAATAGAATTGGGTGGCATAAAAACCCAGAGACAGGAGCAGTTCCAGGTAGTAGAAGTCAAATGGACAAAGTGTTAGCAAGAGTCGTCTAACGGCCGGTTACGGCTGAGCGAAGGTTTATGGGCTGCGTGAAAAGCGGTTTATTGCGTATCCCTAAAGTCATGTGAGGTAAAGTGTGTGGAGAAGTGCTTTTTTAATACAGCTTTCACAAGGAGAAAAGTTTTCCTTCCCCTACAGGAACGTGAGCTTTGAGCCTCTCTGAGGAAAGTGAGGAAGAAAGAAAAACGAAGAAAGCCAGAAAAAAAACGAAAAAAGCCAGAAAGTAGGTAGATGAACATTAGTGTAAATCAGCCTACCTACCAGATCAGCCCGCCCACATCATGAGCGCAATTTGACTTCTGAAGTTTCAAGTTCTGCTGTGGCGTACACATAGAATTGGCGTGGAATTGAATGTTCTAGGGTTCCCTTCAGACAGTTTTTCCTCCGAAAATGGAAGTTTTCGTAGGGCTTCATCGCTATTACGTTGTGGAATCACCGGCGCAAATGGAAGAATGAGATCTGACTTTCGTAAAGGCTGCTTTCAAAACCGTTCTGAAAGTTTACCTAACTTTTCCCTTCTTTCACAACTTTTTTCCAAACCTTTGAGATTTCCTGAATCGAAGATTAGAGGAAATTGTCCACAGAAGCTCAATCTATGAATGATTTTAACGATTATGTGTGCCCTGAAGTTGTATGAGGAAGAAAAATGGAGTAAATATATTAACAAATTAAAAAGTCGTATGTAGAAAACGTGTTGTGGGCTACAATGGAAGCTGACAAAATGGGGAAGGGTTACACAGCCGAAGAAAATAACCAATATCTCCAGGGGGTGTCTGTACAGAGTCGGTATGTTTAGAAGAATTGTATACTAGCTCTAATCCGGACTGGCGGAATGGCATCTTTTTTGTGAGGCATGCACTTATGACAGCGATATTTCCATAAGCGCCTTTCAAAGTAAGACTAAAATTATCAGCCTAATATACATCCACATGAAAGCTACACCTACATTTGACTATGGTTTTTCCTATTGCTAAGCAGTTAAAGAGTGTGTCCTCCGTATGAAAAACGACTATCTCATCACTCATCGCGCTCGTGTATACTCGTCTCAGGCAGTAACGCCGGCTGAAGGGGCAGGCAATACCGGCTGACTAAACATTGTACCCGGGCGAGCTCCGGTATTCACTGCCCCCTAGCCGGTAAATGATGGAGCGCTCAGCAGGCAGGTGGTGGCCCCCTCTCACCGCGTTCACTGCCCCCTCAGCCGGTTAATGGCTGCCCCTCAGCCCGAATTCACTGCCCCCTCAGCCGGTAAATGGAGGTCCGCTCTGCCGGTATTAGTTGCTTACTACGTGAATGATATCGATCTGCAAGTGTATATAAAGCCCCTAGTAGGCTCTCCCTATTCCCCAGCAAGTTCGAGGCTTGCGTTTCATTTCTGAAACGGCAAGCATTACCTTGCTTACAAAATCATTAACTGACCCGCTGTCACGTCCCCACGGTCACAACGAACCGTAAGGGGTGAGGGGTCGATGATCCAAATCGTGTGGATGACCACCCGTTCGAATGCCAACACCTGAATCAGCCCGAAGCCCATTTCGCCCGAGCCGTACATGAGCCTGGTTCGCTTTAGTGTCTGCCCGATCAGCCGGTGATATACTCCGCCATTGATTAATGTCTGCCCGCTCAGCCCGTAAAGCCATGCCCCTCAGCCGGTAACGCTATGTCTCCCCGATCAGCCGGTGACATGCTCCGCCATGGATTTATGTCCGCCCGCTCAGCCCGTAAAGCCATGCCCCTCAGCCGGTAAACGCATGCCCGCCCGCTCAGTCGGTAAGACGCTCCGCCCCCAAAATAAGCCTGCCCGCTCAGCCGGCGACCCTACTTCTCCGCCCGCTCAGCCGGTGTTATTATCTGAGGTGATGATGCTCCTCCGTCTTCCCTTCGCTCCCTCGTTGTCTCTAACCTCTCCTCCGAACACGCACGCGGAGGAACCATAGACATTTCTTTTTCAGACTGTTTTTTTGTTTATCAAGTAAAATACAAAATACGATTTAGAAGCATGGTCCGTGAAAACTTCCGTAATACCTTTTCCTGCATAATTTTAACCTCCTACCTGAGCAGTATACGAGTGCAAAGTTTCACAACTAAAGTCAGCTTAATAACTGGAAAATAGCCAGACGTGTTGAGTACAGTGGACAGGGGTAGGAATTGTTTTCAGTTGCGCTGAAAGAGATGTTCACCTGTCATAAACGTGTGGACTACACTGAGCTCCAATTATCAGCATGTTTGTCCATACTGGCGGCAGTTAAAGGCAGCAGACACACTCGAAAAAGTTGTTGAGATAACTACATTAGTGGGGTCGTGCCGGCCCTAGAAGAGCTCTCACGAAGTTGCAAGCGTTAAAAAAGAGTCCAAATGACCGTATTTGAGCCGTATTCAGTCACGAAATCATCCTTGCTCCGTCCATCGATACGGGCTCCGCCTCTCCATACAGGTATTCAATGCTCGATTGCGGCCACTTTAGACTATTTTTTATGCTTCTAGCGGCGTGAGCGTTCCAGAAAGGGCCGTACGAGTACATTAGCGTCGTTTTCCCAACAAATTTGTTGCTAGCTCCGCTATTTCAGCCAGTGCCGAACAACTCGTCCAATTCTGGGCCAATATAGAACGAACCGTTATATCTCAATTTCCGTCGATTTGTTTTCGTCTTTTTCGTTATTTCTGAATACTAACAGCCTCAGACCTTCAGTTTAATCCATAAAATTTATATCATTTTTGGGCGTGTCTACTGCCTTTGACGTCATTACCTCGCTTTTTGAAAGACTATTTCTGCGCTGCCTATAGAGTTTGAATTGCGAAACTTTGCCCATATATAACACTGAAGAAGGAGGTCAGATTTATGCTAAAAACAAAGTGCGAAAAGTTGCGCGGACGATGCTTTCAACTCTGAACTGGATGCTTCATGAATCAATTAGAACTGTAGTGAAGATGATCGCTCTTCACCCGAAATAGGAATGTGTTGGACGTTAGTAGAGAGACCAATTTTTATTTTGTTGAAGGCGGTGTCTACGAAGGAAACAGTTTCCGAGTTTTAATCCAAAAATGAAAGGCCCATTACAACACCAATGTCGAAAGAACGACTGAAACTGGGCCCGATTCGATCGTACATTGGCAAAGACTTGACCATGAAAAGCACACCACGCCCACTTTAATCAATGGCCACCCTTCAGAGTAAACATCTGGAAAACAATACTTGAAAAAAAATCGATTTTCAAAGGAATTTCATATATTTCATCATCCCCGGCTAACAAAACTCACTTCACTTGAGGACTGATTGTTTGAAGCCGATTTTTTGGTTGCCTACTTCGATCGATGGCCGTTGACGGGAGAGGGCGTGGTGGGCGCGATACATTGAGACCTATTTCAACTCGTTTCTAGTCGTTTATTTCTCAAAACGAATGTTGCAAAATGGGCCTTGGATGTTTTTATCAAGAACAGAGCTCTTAAGTTTGTGATTTTTGTCAATTGTTTTTTGTCATGCTCGCTTGTCTTTGTTTGCTAATTCCGTCACCTGTTGGCCTATTATGCTTACAAGTAGCGATAGCCGTGATTAGACACCTATCAGTTACTTACTAGATAAGAGATGAGTAATTTCCGGTCCCGGTCGGACAGAAATAGTGGCACACACTCTTCCGAAGGGAACACCAAATGAATGTTTTTTAGCAGAGAAAACACCCAAAAAAATATTTTCTTCAGCATTTTATTAGTTCCAGGGGCTCATTTAGGACAACGACAAGAGGCGCCGCTGTCACGCACACGGTCGAAGGATCGATCTTCCCTCTATCCCTACGGGGTGGATAAGTTGGTACCGAACCAGTCTGGGAAGATAAGAACACTTAGTTGAACATCGAACGCCCTCGAAGTCATTGTGTAGGTACACAGATACAATACACACTCAAAAGTCTCTACGATTCTGACGAGTGGAGGTTGGATGTAGCGAGCATCTTCAAAGGGATTGATAGGCTCCAAGAAGTTTATTTATTTACAACTTATTTCATCAATAGCACCCGGTGGTGAGGCCAGAGCAGAACAAGACCACTTAACCCTATTTTCGTAAGTAGAGTGGGCTCCTCAAGCCTGCCGCGCTCACGATCTGCTGGAAACCTTCCCAACTTGTAGCTGGGAAGATGAGCATAGTAGCCAAGGTCTGCTGCAAGAGAGCCTTCTCTGCTGCGGACAATGGAGAAGATCTCCTGTGGGATCAAAATTAATGTCCATTATACGGAAGGTTCTTGAGGTTGACTATAGGTGACTATAGCGAGCGATTCGTAGTCGGTCATCTTTCAGAAACGGCCTACGAAAACCGAATGGGGAAACCTTGGAATGAAATGCACTTCTTCAATATTGACTTCATACTTCGCAGCCTGGCCAGCCATCCGTGGAATCTTCAACAATATGAGGCCAATTTTTGAGAGCCCTTGCTATTCTGTTGAACTGAGCGGGAGGGGAATGAGCATGATCGGCTACAAGCGTTACGCGTCGCAGCGCTGACCTTTCTATCGAGCCTAAAGCAAATATTCATTGAGATCAGCCGCTGGCCCTTATCAAGCAGGCGGTTAGCGTAGCGGCCGCAAGGTATCCTCTCAATCACAATGCGGTAGATCACCTCAGGTCAGGGGGCCACACCTAGGCGTGGAAAGTCTCTGGAGTCCTTTCAGAGAGTTGGGGTTTTGTCGTTCTTTGACCTTAGAATGTCTGTTGATTAGGCAACGGTTTGTTCATGTTCGGCGGATACAAAAGGAAGGGTCACTGTTCTTATCCTGACAATAGGCAGCGGTCGTTTCTTTTTAAACCGGCTCGCAAAGCCCTGATGTCAGAACCTCCAACTGAAACGGAGCCGGTTCAAAGAGGTATCAGTTTAGTAAGGGAAGTTCTAGAGTACGCTTCACAATCTCAATTCAAAGTCCGTAAAATTAGCAGCTGAAAGACGGAAAAAAAGAGGACAAGGGTTTTTAAAAATGTCCAGTCAAAGAAAAATTCAAAAATATGAATACAAAGATAAAAGTGAACAAAAACTTCGGCTTATCTGGGTCGTCGAAAAGCAACTGTATAAGCAACTCCCTCACAAACGAAAAAATGAAACGAAAGGAAGGCTCAACTACGTAAATGAGCAGGAGTCGCATTGAGAACAAGGTTGAGAGAATGGACAGGTGTGAGAAAGAGAGAACGAGGGGGTAGAAATCGGGGGGCGATTGACGTGCGAGGACGTTCGGAACGATGGCAAACTGCGATTGTTTTGGCATCGACAAGCCGACATCGAGCACTCACACCAATGAAGAAAAAACTTTCTATGTGAACTCATTTTGGCTGGGTGTTGCCGACTATGAAAGAAAAACCTGAAACATGAAAAATAGAAGGAGAGACGCTATCGGCAACATGAGTCAACACAAACTTTCCCGTTATCGCACCCTTTTTCCCACGGATTAGTGATGTCAAGCGTGACTACTGCTGAATAGTTGAGATGAAACTGAACATAGAAGGGTCAGAAGTTGGAAAACGTTGGAAAGGTCCAGTACAGAATGTCTAAAAGACAATAAGTCACACAAGGAGACACAAAAAGCGCAGAAGATTATGGCAGCGGTAAAGAAATGTGCATCCGGGATCATTCCGTGAGGAATTACGTACATATAATGAGTCGAAGTGGCGACGTTAACTGTTAATTTTTTTATTTATTGTGGCCAATTACAGTTTCGGAAACCAAGGTGAACAACAAATGAAAAAGTGTGATCGGCCTTATAGAAAAGCAACAGGATGAATAGTGATTGATGCCCATTTGATACGGGAACATTGTGCTGCGCAAAGAAGTCTTGTCTGAGATGGTAATGTTAACGCATGCGGCTCCACATGTTGGACAAATGTGTTTCACAAGTACCACAAGCCTATTGACCTGCTTCGGCTTTCTACTACTTACCAGGCGGTAGCCCAGCAAGGAGACAAGCAGAAAACAAGCGGCAGCGAGAGAGTCCGCCTGTATTGGAGCCCTAGATCAAAACTTCCAGAGTTACACTTCAGCTCAAATTTTCCGTTATTTAGGTCATATCGGAGCTTCAATGTTTTTGCAAGCAAATGGGCATGCAAAATTCATTGTTTTTCGACAAATAGAAATTTTCAGAGTCAGAAGAGAAAGAGGGAGACAATAGGCTCGATACTTTGAATTGAAAACCCGAACGGCTAAAGCCACTCTTTAATAGCAAGAATGGGCTTAAAACTCGAGTGTCTAATAGCAGGACAACGCTAATGATCTCTCTAGGCTGATATAATAGAGCTGGTTTTCGTCTCGCCGGCAGAGGGTATGAAGAATCGGAATGAATGGACTGAATGAATAATCAGGTCGAAGCCTGTCGCCATCACATTGGGAGCCGCGAACGCCTTCAAGTGTAATAACCAGTGACAAGGCGAGAGCATTGAGCGAACGTCCCTCGGGTCGGCTAAGAAAAAATCTTGAGCCAAACACTGCTCCTCACGGCGCTATCAGCACTGACCGCCACTATTTTATGGCCTACGAGTGATGAATGCATGTTAGAAATGCCGCAATTTTATGATCGGAATCCGGATTGCAGGCACAGCTCCTGCGAATTCAAGAATTTTTCGCAGTTTTGTGAAAAAATACGCTCTTACACGATTTTTGGATGTTTTTTGCCGTAGCTGCAGTTCAACGTCGCAGTGCACGTTATGGTATGTTTACGCATGGTGCTGAGTTGAACGCAAAACGCTTGGATCCAGGCGAAATTGAACCAGCACATTCCCTATCCGGGGGAACGCCTCATCGCACGTGTAAGACTTAAAGGCAGTGTTTACGATAAAAAATGTGTTTCAGTTTCCACTAGGAATGGGGAGTGGAGGGGCACACTGTAACGTTAACGTCGAAAAAACGCATGAAAACGAGCCGGGAAGAGCCCCAAAAGAGCCTGAAGTTGCCACTTTGAGCGCAAGGCAAACCCCAAAAGCGCAGTACACGCCCACCGACGTGAACAAATGAATGCTCAAGATCGTGAGATGAGCGATGGTTTCCGATCAATAGCCCTGTTCTTCCCTTCATTCTCGACTTCTCTTTTTACTCAGTGGCCGTATTCATGACTCGATGATCGCAGGTTGAGAGTATCAGAATCGGATGTGTAGTAAGCCCTTGAGGATTTGATTCAAGGTCAGTGTAGTGAGGAGAAGAATTAATGTGAGGAGGGTCGTGAGAGGACATGATTTACTGTCTTTGTTGGCGTTCAGAAGTCGCAGGGAGAACAACGAAGTGCGGCCTGTGTGATGAGCGGCATTGCTCAGGCGGGGTGAGAGGGCGTCTTTCAGAAATACCGGCGCCTAGAGTTGAGTCATGAACAGACCGAGCCCATTGATCGGTGAAAACTCAATGGAAGTCGCCACGCAACTTACTAGTCAGGTGAGGGAGATGAAAATTCCTGCGCTGAGGTTGCAATCAATTGTGGGAAGGGGGCAAATTGAAGGTGAGTGTTGCTTGAGATACAGCATACATGAAATCCAGGCCAAATTGCTCTCAAAAGTCTGAAAGATTTGTTGGCTGTGCACTGGTAGTCTGTATTTATCGGAACGACATTTCGGTCCGTACTTGCGGACAGCTGCTGTTGCAGCACGCAGCACCTGAATACTCGTACTGGGTGAAAGGGTAATCGTGCCGTGACCCTGTGGTCCCAGTACGATTATCATCGTACTACGTGCTGCAAGAGCGGCTGTCCACAACTGCAGAGCAGATTTTATATACGATAAGGACAGTACAGTGAGCAAATCGCACAGACCGTCAGGAGGGAACCAAAATGGTGAGTGCGGTTCGCAAGACCCCATATTAGGCTATACGCTACATTGACTAAATCATTGCCTAGATTTATGCCTAACTTCTAGTTTCAATCTATCGACACTAGAGTATATCAAACGAATAAAAATTTCGAATATCCGAATAAACGAATAATTCGGAAAATTGACTCTTCCGAATATCCGAATAAACGAATAATTCGGAAAATTGACTTCTTCGAATATTCGAATAAACGAATTATTCGAAAAATTGACTTCTCCGAATATTCGAATAAACGAATTATTCGAAAAAAAGACTTCTCCGAATGTTCGAATAAACGAATCATTTGAAAAATAGACTTCTCCGAATATTCGAATAAACGAATCATTTGAAAAATAGACTTCTCCGAATATTCGAATAAACGAATTATTCGAAAATTTGACTCTTACGAATAATCGAATTATTCGAATGATTCGAATACGAATAGAGTCTACAGCAACGGAAGTAGGACCTGGTGAGGTTGCGGACTCTTCCTAACTTACTGTAGTCTGATTGTGTTATCACTCATTTTCTTGGAAAAATGGAGATTGGTCAGTGAGTTTTTGTTTCCACTCTCACATTTTCACATGTTTTCATTGCTTCCACAGATGTACATATTCATATCGGTGAAAACACAGACTCACCGATCTATCACAGCTGTTTTATAAAAATGATTGATACCACTAACAAACTACCGTATGTTAGGACGAGTCCGCAACCTCACCAGGTCCTACTTCCATTGCTGTAGACTATAATTCAAATATTCGGCCAAAATCGCGAGTATTCGAATAGGAAGTACGGACCGAGTACGCATAATCAAACCATCGTTCGCGGCACTTCAAACTTTCTTGACTTTTTTTGTATAGTATTATATAGATCAAAGCTATGTCAATGTACTTCCACGAAAAAGACATTCCACATTATATCATAAAAGTATTCTAACCAACATTTATCACTGTCTATGTGCAGTTGTTAAACGATTCGTTCAGAGTTTCTGGATTTTCCAAACAATATCTACCAACAATATCCGAATTTCCTATCAGTTTAGTGTGCTATCTGAGGGGGGGGGCACTGTTGTATCGCGCATGACCACGCCCATTTTCCCGTGCCGCAATCACTCCCAATTTGTGCGGGGGAGGGGAAACCCAGGTAGGTGCTCAAATTTAGTGCGACACGATAAAATGGTCGGGGCCAAGTGCACCCAGACATAGTGGCCCCCACCGCTAAGATAGCACCCAGTTTGGTTGGAGACATTACACCTCTGCAAAAATATAAGGTGAATTTTTCAATAAGAACTGGCTCAAAGCTGCAGCGATTGACCTAAATTCATGGCAATTAAGTATTACGTAATGGAATTATTCGAATATTCGTTTATTCGGCCGAATATTCGTTTACATAGTCTACTCGACACCGATAGGAACTTGTGACATTTTCCTAACCTCGTACAGCGGATTTCTGGTCTGGGTATTTCGTGTCCGCATCATGCGAGTAGGGAACGAAAGCATCGAAAACGGAGCACGGTCGTGGAAAAATTAGGCTGAATTTCACCACTTCCTTCCTAAAACGGGTAACACTTTATTGGTAAACATGTTTCGTGTACAGTCTGTGTCGACACGAAATCAGCATGGTGAAGTTTCTTCGCGTGCGTGTGCGGAGTGAAGGTCGGGGACAGTGAGAGAACAGGAAGAGATAGAGAGAGCAGCATCACGCACGCATTAAGTAATGGAAATTTAATTTTGACACAGACTGTACAGAGGTAGATTCTCATTCGCTTTGATGTGGTATGTAGGCGCCATCTGCGAGCTGTTGCGTTGCGTACACTTTCACATGCTTTGAATGGAACAATACATATCAATTGCATTCAATGTTATAGCTCGGCTAAGAATATTGGCGTTAATCAGACCTTCTCAAGATGCCCCACACATTCGACCAAACAAAAATTTGTGAAGGGTTCAGAAGGAAAAATATTTTTTGTGGCTTGTACAATGACTTTCAGAGGCTAGGCGATGCACAAGTCACTGGACCTGTCCCCACCCAAGCAAGCCTGGTAGCAACTTGCCTGGAGGGATACGAGACTTGATTGATCTTGGATGAGGATTGATCTCGACCCTGTGCTGCGACAGCGGCGCCTTTTGTCACTGCTACACGAGCTCCAACGGATGCTAATTTGCCGGAATTTCTAAGAGAACTATTCTCAGCTGAACAGAATTGAGATGGACTGATTCAGAATGGAATTCGAATTACAGTTGTCTGATGATGTTGCACTCGACATTTGTAATTGGAATTGGAATTATTTGCATGCATGGAATCACGTCGAATACTTCACTAAAAGCTGCAATATATGGCATCAGCTTCAAGTCACCCTATCCATCAGAATCCCTACTAGATTCTGCTGACTTCACACGTGGTATAAGGACAACTACAACATTCAAATACCCATAAATCTGAAGACCAACAATGTGCAAAAGAACCAAACGAGCTTCAGGAAGAGAAGGGCCTGCTGCTGGAAATAGTCAACGCAGAAATGGAGTCCACTCTTCCAGCTTCAAGGCTCGATCTTCAATGCTCCCATTACACAAGGGACATGCGTCATAAACAAGAAATTATAGATGAGCGCCACGCTAAAAAGACACATTTGTCATCTCTTCTGATGGGGTCCGAAAAAGCGCACTCATCGAAAAGAAATTCGCGAATTAACAAAACAAGAAGCCATTTGCGACAAATGAATGGTTTTATGCGGAATCGACGTCATGTTCTTCATTCAGTTACCTGCGCTAACATCAGAAAAAAAAACTATCTGGTGTCGAACAGAACTTTTTGATGACCCAGGAAATTAGATAAGGGCGATTCGACTGATGCATGTGGACGAGAGGAAGCTTGAGTTTCACAAAGTTGGCTGGAAGCTGAATTCCACAAGTGATTAGCAATAAATAAATGACTGGAACAAAGTGTGTCCTCCTCTCTCGAGGCTGTGTACATTTCCCTCCCCACTATTTGCTGATCGCGTACATAAATCGACGTGGAAACATGCGGCTCCGAGTGATGTGGTCGTCAAGGTGAGCCGCTGCGTACTCAGGCACTTCCTCAAGGCAGGCTGCTGTCATCTGGTTACACGCGCCCGGATAAAACTCGCGCTATTACCAATCATTTAATCCTATTTAGGATCATCCAAACAAAAAACATTGCGGATGTACGCTACAATCTGATAGATTTGTGATGGCAACCTCAGAAATTTGCCGCACAACACGCGAAAAAAGGATAACACTGTGGACAGCCCGAAACTTAGAATGCACTCAAGCCGGTCTAACAATAGTCAAGCTTCTCCTTAACATCAGCATATCAGAGGCCCAAATCAGTTTTGAGGGTTCCACAAAAAGAGGTGTAACCAACTTGCTGGCTTGCGCAGCATGTCAAGTGGTATATGTAACATGCTGAAGTTGCAGCGATTCTTCCTAAAATTTGTCTTCCGCCTTAATGTAGACAGCATACCTTACTTGTGCTATAACCATGTCAACCCTGAAGGTGCTTTGCGGGTAACGGTGTTTCCTGCTTCGGTTTGTGCTAATAGATTCAAGACCCAGGACTAAAATGAATTCTGACATGGGACCTCTCCCTAATTTTTCCAAGGGTTGGAACCCCTGGGTGGGCGAAATTTTGACGCGGGTGCAAAATTCTTCATCAAACCCCGCATATCGGATACTGCTCCAAGTGGTCATTCCGAGACCGAACATCTGCAAGTTTTCTTGATCATCAGGCTGACAACTTGTGAGCCATTTTTCAATAAATGCTGTTTTTCATGGTGTACAATACCGCGCAATTTTTTTGCAAAAAAAGCGTTCTGCGGCATTTTTTTGCGCTCACGAAGCGCCGCATCTCCGTAACTAGCTTCAAAGTAGTCCAATTTCAAATTGGAAGTCATTTCTGAATTGCTGTGATTGAAAGCTACATGATAGTGTTACAAAATGGTAGATTTAACTTCAGGAGTTCATAGAAAATTGCATAATCGCACTACAAAATATCTCACTATGAACTGATCAGACGGTCATGATTGCAGACATCTATCATGTTTAGACATGTGGTCAATGAGAATTTCAGAAAAAAAAACGCATTTCTCAACAAAATACCGGAGTTCAAAAGACTTTCTGCGCATATCGCTGCATTTGCCTGACTGAGAGGAACACGAAAACTCCCTGAAAATCTTATTTCGCCAAATTCCAAGTGAGTTACGCTTCAACGCCTGCCACGTTGACGCGATGCGGCTTCCCACTAAAATGAAATGTAGGGAGTTTTCTCCCCGAGCTTTCCACCTTGAACTACATTCTTACATGGATCTCTGTGGAGAGCGCTTTGAATCTGACGTCTTCAGCGTTCAGCTCAACGTAAGTCTGAGTAATCGTAAACACTCAGCACATCTACTCATTCAACAATGAGCCTTCCTCGAAGGCGTACGCGCCCAATAGGTGTGCGTTCGGTTGTTCTTCTTGTACGTTTAGTACCGAGTTTCTTGAAACCGTGGCCAGTCCATTGAAATTCGCTTTTCGATGCATACTAAACTGGTCACGAAAACGGCACATACTTCGCAGGTCTGATTGGAGTAGTCCGACTTGGTGTTGAGTCTGGCGGTTGTTTTTGAGACAACGCTAGAGGGGATGTTGATCGAATCCACAGCGCGGGAGCAGTTCGGCTGGCACATGTGACGCGCGCGGCGAAAAACCGCTTCCTACTTGTTGTCGTTGGGGCGCGTTAACCGTGGGCCCTGGAGCAAGAAAAATAGTTGGCGCACGGCTAACGCGCTCCAACGACGAAGTGCGTGCAGCGGTTTACCGCCGCGCGTGTCATGTGTGCCAGTCGAACTGCTCCCGCGCTGTGGATTCGATTAGCATACCACGCTAGAGCGTCCTGTGTGTACTGTGCTAATCTGGGCCAAATTTCGGTCCGCAATTGCGTCTCGACACGCTTTGCAGCCGCACGCGCTCGAGTCAGTCGGGTTTCCAGCGCCAAAGCCGACTCGGTGTGGCTTTTTTATCCGATTTTCTCCAATTTTTCTCAGTTTCCAGATTCCAAACCCACCTAGAGTCAGCAGGGGTGCGTTCCAAGAACATTCCCATGGCAAAGTTTTCCATGGAAACGTGGCCACGGCGACGTGGAAACAATTAGCAGTTACAATTCGTGGCCCAGGGAAACAAGTTTGGCCATGGAAAGGCTATTTGCCCTCCCACTGCATCGTGGAAACATTCTTGGAACGCACCCCAGATCGGCGGCTGTGGCGCTGGCTCTTCTGACTCGGGAGCGTGCGACCGCAAAGCGTGTCGAGACGCAATTGCGGACCAGAATTTGGCCCAGATAAGCACAGTAACTTGTGATGATTTCGACGTGGACTCCTTGTCGTCCCTCGTTTCGGCAAAGTAGCATAGCACAGGAAGAACTGTTGAGCCGAACAGATGAGCGCAAAGCTCTGGGTCAGCCACATGACTGTTTTCCCATGGCATCTCTCATTAAATCGTTTTCTAAATCATCAGAGGGCTATAACAAAGCAAAAAAATTCTATATTTACTCAGTTCTTTACAAGTCCCGCAGTTTTCACTGTCAGACATTCAACACGGCATCCAGCATAACAAACTTTAAGAACGAAAAGAAACACTACCGACTCTATACCGAACTCTCAAACAGGGTAATAAGAAAAATACATGGTAAAAGGCAAGAAAAATATATACATTAGAGCATATCTACTGATTCACCACATCATCAATGAAGTCATCAATCTGATCATCATCTATGACACCCGAAAACATTCCTACGCGCTCTCCATTCTTGAATGACATAACGGTTGGTACAGCGGTTATACCATAGTCCATTGCAAGCTCACCAGCATGATCAACGTCGATCTTTGCCATTAAAACTGCACCTTGTCGTCCGAATACCTAAAAGGGTGAAATGTGTGCAGGATAGGAATTTGTCCTCCAGATATTACTTTGTCTGCGAGAAAATAGTAGGAACTTCGAATGCAAGCTATGTATTTCAAAAGAATTGCACAAAACTGGTAGCAGCTGCGTGGCATGTGTGGCACGCGCAAAAGCAAGCAATGACTATCGATCAAATGATTTCGCAACATACAGCTGCATTGTGGTTTCCTAGTTGTGAAGTATGGATAGCGCCTAGACCAGCAGAACTAGTAATACCTTCTCTTCGAGTCGTGGACCAAGCGTTCTGCATGGCCCGCACCAGTCTGCATGGAAATCGACTATCACCGGAGATGGAGAATTAATTACCTGCAAGCGGTGGAGATTAAACCATATTGATAGTTAGGTACTATCCCGTTATCCGGACTCCAGAATTCAATTTTTTTTTCGCCTAGACTTTGTCCATGAGAGGGGGTAACTGATACACACGGTTGCGACTTGGCGCAACAGGGTTTTAAAAAATTTGGAAACTTTCCGAAAACAAATTGATTATTGCGGGGGGGAGGGGCTCGGAAAATTTTCAAAAATGGGAATTTTCTCCAAACCATCTGGTAAGGTTAAATGAGATAGGAATAGGAAAATCGTTTTTATACGCAAGTTTGATATTTTTTTCAAATTTGTCACTCAAAAAAAAGCTAAAGTAATTCTTTCTTCTCGGAAGGAGGATTGTTGAAATTTTAATTGTTTTCCAAACTTGTGGTCAACAGGGGGGTCGTAGCTCCGCCGAAAATTTGCGCAACGACTTGCTCAATCCTGCTGGTACGAATGTTGATCGAAGTCTCAGCGCGGGAGACTCGGCTGACACGGTGACGCGCGCAGCAGACAACCGCTGCGCGTACATAGTCGCTAGAGCGCATTAATCGAGCGCAAACCGTTTTCATGTCAGAGGCCCCACGGTTAACGCGCCCCAACGACCACGTACACGCAGCGAATTTCCGCCACGCACGTCACGTGTGCCAGCCGAACTGCCGCGCTATGACTTCGATCAAGATCCCTATCCGGTATGCTGAACACGAATAACAAGTCCGTTATCGGCTTTTCTAAGGCTGCGACAGGTATACGGCAGGTTATTTGAATTACCATCTTGATTGAAACTATACCTCCCTTTATCGTATTCTACCACTGGCACGAACCAGAAGACATCGGCACCGAGCCAAAAGGAGGAGACACCTGATACTGAGTCTGAAAGAAGGTTCGCCTGGACGACCCGGCTGGCAGCTAGGCCAGAAGGAAGAACCCGGCAAATAGCCGAAGGGAGACTCAGTGCCACTGGGACAAAGCCAAAGGAAAACGGACCTGAAAAGAGCACGCCATCCTTTATACACACCCCTTTTGCTTACCATTCAAATCTAAAACATCGGCCTTCAATAGCCAAAATTCACCGTTTTGCAGATAGAGAAAGCAATCGTCCCGTACTACTACCTTCACCAGTGCCCAACGACCTACTCAGAACTTCGTTTCGGCCTTCCTGGTGCAGAAAAACTGCATTTCGGACCACCCGGACGCTCAAAATCGGGGCCAGATCCCGTTCCGGGCGACCCGCTAACCCTTCGCTTGTTACCAGCCACCCGGATGACGAAAATTGCCTTTCCGATGCATCCGGGAAGGCAATTTTCTTTTTTTTTAGTAGGAACGGGCTTCATATTCGTGTGTAGCACACCTAATAACCCTGCTTCACAAGGTTCGAGAGATGCGAATACGAGATAAGCCCGAAATAATTCAACTCTTAAAATACGGCTTAATCCTCGCAGACGCCTCGGTCATCGGGACTCACGCGTCAAATAAACTGCGTGTAGTGTAGGCGCACACAACACACGCGCCTCTACGCGCAAATTCTCTGATTTTCTTGCAGGACAGCTGATTTCCAAATTCAAATTTATCACACTTGCCTAGGCACATCAGATGAATAAACAGTCAAAGACAAATAAAGAAAAACACAACAAATTCAAAAACTGTAAACGTAATTCTAATAGAAATAGAACTAGAATACCATTTATTCCTGTTGAAGATACCGGCTCACAACAGTTTTGAAACCGAATTACGTGGAAAAAACTTGAGATTTCTTACTGAAGCTTAGATAATACAATCTTACACGAACCGGGAGGAAATGCCGTTAGTCTTGAAACAAGGCCTAGCAAAGCCAAGTTTGTATCCTTGGCCCCTTGTATTAGAAATTATAAAAGTAAAAACTCTGATAGGTACAATCACAAACCAAACCTCTTACAAGGAAACTACTTTTAGTCCGCCTGCCCATTCCGGACAGAATGTACTTATCTAGATCCTTTTTTCGCGTAGAATCCGATTACGGTCTCTGCAGCTGCCTAAAACTACCCTGAAAAAAATATAGGCGTTTTTCGTCAGAATGTCGTACCTATTGTACCTTCTAAAACGCGCATTAGTTTTCGGAAAACCCGGAAACAAACTCCCCATAATGGTGTTCAGCGCCCAAGACTACCTCACTGATCGAAAATTTGGGTGAAGACAAATTTTCCAAACTGTGCACAGACTGATAGCGTACGGATTTTCGGTTTGGCATTTATTTGCTCCAATTAAAGGCTCTGAAAGCGTTTTAAAGAAATGTTCCAGAATTGACCTAAAATCCTCACAGGTGGGTTATTTGGGGGTGCTGATCACGAATCTGGGGGTTTATTTGTCGATTTTCCGAAGTTTCGGACTTGATTCCTTCAAAGTACCCATCGTTGGAAAACCTGATGGCAAATCGCGACTTTTGACGATTTCTGTAGCGCAACGCTAGATATGACACAATTTGTTGTTTTGGGGGTTATTTGAAACGATGAGCACGAATCTGGTCTGTTTATCGATTTTTGACAGATTACGGTAGATTACGGTGGGTTTACGGTAGTTCAGTCAAAGTCTGAAATTTGACCCAAAACATGTGTACAGGGTTATTCGGGGGTGGTGAATACGAATTTAACGTCCATTTCTTTTTTCGAAATACTAAGGCAGATTTTGCTCCCTAATTGGCATGGTACCTACCGCAACCTACAGTAAACTTGTGAAAAGAAGAGGAAGGCAGGAAGAGAGCGCGGAAGTAGGTTGCTCAATAGAGATCATCGATTTTGGTGTACATGTGCGCGAAAAGTGATCGCGCGCCAATCGCTGCGGTATAAAAGCGAGATACAAATGTGTGTGGTATGTACTCCTCTGCCTGGTCGACTACGTGCTCGCCGCTGCTCTCGCCTCGCCTCATCTGCCTTCTTCCCCACGCCATCCCATTCGCCTGGAGTCCAGAAGAAACCCCGCCCATTCCATTTTTTGCATATTTTTACTTGTAATAAAATTATTGTTCTTATCTGTGTATCACCGTGTAGCTGCCTTCTCGAAACACTGGTCTTCTACAAACTTCAGAATTTAAAAAAAAACGGACTCCAGATTCGTGTTCACCACCCTAGATTACAACCACATACACGTTTTGAGCCAAATTCGATTTTTTTTTCAAAACATCCCAAAATTTTCATGGGGGTACCCTTGCCTTGTCGCCAGGCTTTTAAAAACGCGCTCAACTTTTTTCCAGAGTGGTTTTAGACAGCTGCGAAGACCATAATCGGATTCTACGCCAAAAATGGCTGTAGAAAAGTTTAATTTATTCAGAATGTTCAGGCTGGCTAAGAGCAGTTCCCTTGTTAGCATTTTGAAATTGAGTACAAACAAATTCTCCTTCTCATGGGAAGCGATCGGGTGCAAATGAAACATCTTGTTCCCAAGGTTGCCCCTAGGAATTGTGCTGAAGGAAAACCCATTTCCCGTTTGAAGACCATCCTCGTCAAGCTTTTTTGAACCCTTGTTAGTTTTTGAATGAACATTCGCTCATGCGGCGCATGAACGCAGGTCCCATACTCTAACAAAGCGGACGTAAATCTTACATGCTTTAGTCAGAAGCTGTGGATTCTTCGATAGTAAGGACTTGACCGATAGAGTTGTCACTGTTAATTGTATAAATTGTCATATATAAAGAATATATGACATGTGAATTCAGCATCACATCACAAAGTTGGCCATTCCAGCCGTATTACTCGAGGGTATAAACAAGGTGGCTGATTCTTGTAATTAAAACGATATTCTGCAGATAAACTGGCTGCAAAGCTGTTTCAGATCCTGTTTCGTACAATGAAGAACGTTGATTTGGGACGCGGCGAGTTGGAAACATTTTAGCACTTTGCGCGTAGAGGCGCGTGTGTTGTGTGTGCGCCTACCTACACGCAGTTTATTTGACGCGTGAGTCCCGATGACCGAGGCGTCTGCGAGGATTAAGCCTTAAAATACAATGAAGCAGACAACACGGAACGAACCTTTTCCGTGAAATCCTCGACAGTTTCAACATTGAAAATCACACTGCTCGAGCAAAAGCGCTGAGGTAAAGCCATCTTTTTCACTAATAAAGAACGTTGTCCTGCTGCGGTTTGGAAGGCTGTCCGGGCCAAAACTCCCAGACTTTGCATAATAACCTGAATCAGACTTGTAAGGGTTGCCGATGATGTGATATTATACATCTGAAAGCATAAAAAATCGAGAAACAACAGCGAGAGAGGCAGTTTGAGGACAGATGGATGGACCGATGAACGAGCAAGCGAAGGACTGATGGATCAAACGATGGAGCCAGACGAACGGCGTCTATTTCCTCGGATCCTGTCACTTATTGACTAAATTTTTGAAGTAATGATCGATCTGATTTGATAGGTTACACTTCAAGCTTTCAACTTTTCATAAAATGATGAATATCTTAATATTAAAACGCACGTACCAGTAATTTTTTTAAAAAGGTCCCAACATTCGGCAAAATTATTACGTCAAAACTCGTCCACACCGGAGTACGTCCTGCACTGAACCATAAGGTAGAGCTCAAAATAAGACTCGCCTTCGTGTGGGAAGAATACAATCTGTACCCCTTAACTTTTCTGTTCTTGAAAAGGGAGGACCACCACAGCAGGTGCGAAGTTTGAGGTGCGGGAAAATAGAAGTGCGGACGAGTTCAGTTACTAAAGAATTCGCGGTGGAGCAGAAATCGGCGCCGTAGCGCGTCCACTGCTTCATCCAACCTTTAATCATCCCCGTTGGATTCGCTTCTTTTGAACTGTTTGTTTTTCTATGAGTGGTGACCTTTTTGCTCGTGTTTTCGGATTACGCCTTACCAGACCCATTTTACTTGCAGATTTCAGATAAAACACTGGGAATGTTCGAAGCCTACTCTGCTAACGAGGTTGCAATGAAATTGCCGTTGGAGATCACGTCTCTCACATGTCAAAGTACGACCTTTTTTTAGCTTTTGTAGCTCTCAGTCATCCGGTCCATTCACCTTGCTTCCTTGAAATAGAATATACCTTTAAAATAGCGGATTTTACGACTAGTGGCAGAGTTTTCTCATTTTTTGAACTCTACTGTTTTAAAAAAATGCATTCTGCCTAAATTTTGTTCAAGAAGATTGTTTGGAGGTGCTGGATACGTATGTGAGGTCTGCTTTCAGTTCTCCGGAAAATCACGGTTGGTTACGGTACATATGTCGTAATAAAGTGATGTTTAAAATTTGGCTTAATCTCTAGCCAGAGGGCTTTTGAGGTGCTGATGATGCATCGAATGTCCTTTTTTGATTTTGGGAGAGTAAGATTGGTTACTTTGCATATACCGCAGTAAGGCGCTTCTCATACTCCTCAACACCGGCGCGACACGCGCGAGCGTGGCGTCGTTGTATGAGTGGTCTGACGCCACGCACGCTCGTGACGCCCGCTCCGCTCTGGCGGTGACGGCCTTAATAACTTTTTCGTCATTTTCACTATTAATCCATCATCAATTTGAGTCGTTTCATTATAATCGAATCCTTTACTATCCTCTGCTAGTGATGGGGAACGCGTGTACAGAATTTACTTGCTTGGAAAAGTTTAGGCCGTTTTTTTCCCGCTCCCCCATGGCGTCGGCGCTGGAGTATTCATAGTCTCCACAAGCGCGTGACGCTCGAAGAAACTCTTCATACTCTGGCGCCACGTCACGCGCGTGCAGCGCTGGCGTTGAGGAGTATGAGTAGCGCCTAAACTTTTTGTCCAGATTTCGCCAAAAGGGCGCCCGGGAGTTCTTTGAGGTTCCAATACTGGTTTCCTATTCTGGAAAGATTCTATTAGAATTAACGTCTTTTGGCTACCGCTACCCACCGCCATTTGTTGAAATCACCTAAACGGACATAGGATTTATCGGGTTTGGGGAAAGGCTTTCCGTCTACAAAGCTATAACGCAGATAATTTAAAGATTTTGACTGAAAATCCCCTTGTATAGCCTAGCTCCCTCATTTTGAGCCGGTCGAAGTAAGGCCTATTGGGCTAATCATGTTCAAATCTCCTTATCACTGTAATATTTTGCCGTGACCGACCACTCCGCTGCTTGCTCCGCCCGGACGCATCCGAGCAAGCTAGGCTTCAAATACTAATGAATATTGAGGCCGAAGTTCTCTTT
Organism: Aplectana chamaeleonis; assembly: GCA_029168955.1. Taxonomy (NCBI): domain Eukaryota; kingdom Metazoa; phylum Nematoda; class Chromadorea; order Rhabditida; family Cosmocercidae; genus Aplectana; species Aplectana chamaeleonis. The sequence goes on along the minus strand of JAPDOI010001108.1, from coordinate 5,017 downwards.
CCTCCAGCTGCTTTTTGGCTTCTGCCATTTTTAAGAGTTTTCCGTGGTTTTACTGATCTTTTTTGATGATCGCTAGAATAAGCCTTTTCCTACGTCGTAACCCAAGCTTCGCGCGAAATGTGCACAGCCAAGAGTGCGTGATCAGCACTCGAAATCACCACCCTTCTACCGTAATAATTTAGCATCCAAAGCCTAGCCTTGAGGTATTTGTTGTGTGCAATACGATTATGAGGTATACTTTTCCTGTTGACTCTAAATTTTTAGGATCTAGTGGCAGCGTTTATGCGGGCAGTAAGGTTGGTCAGCTGTTTGTGTATGCTCCAAAGCGTACAAGTGAGTTCAATATTTTTTGTAGTCTGGGGGTTTCGCCTCGACTCTACCACGACTCTTCCGGCACAGTGCCTCGGCCCCATCGTGACCCCTCAGGGTGAAGCGGGGCATTGCGTAATTTTTCGAAATCGGAGCGACCCCCCACCATCAATTTTTTTCCTAAAATTTTCGCGACCCCCCCTGGCGCGATTCCTGGGCAGCTTATATTTGATTACTAAAACTGCCAGACGCCGAAAACTCCTTCAGTGGTCGGGCTCAAGCGTCTAAAACCTGAGCAATGCTACGATCCTCCCCTGTGGTGACCAAAAATATCGAGAATTTTTGTTATATCTCCACCGAATTTTCTTTTTTAACCAAAATTTGCGATCATCCTACTAACCTTCATTTTGAGGCCAAAATTTTTGCGACCTTCCATCCTCGGCGAAATTTCGCAACCCCTCCGGACGAAGGGTCGTTGTTCAGCTTGAAGACAGTGTTAACGATAATCATGAATTTCGAGACTATCTGAACTTCTCTTTCTCTTATCTACCGGGTGGACCTGAAATTGCGAAAAAAGTTGGGAAAAAACGCGCCAGAAGTGCACAAAATCCTGTACTCTCACTCCGTTCCCAGACTCCTGTGGAGCTGTTTGTTGTGACAGTGAAAGCTTTCGCGGACCCTTCGTTTGAAACTCCTTACTCTCTGTTGCTCCATCCTCTCCCTCGGACCCTAAATAATACTGTTTTGTTGCGGGTAAGCTGCGGCTGAATCGAGGACGCCTTTTTCAAAGATAAATCATGTTGCAGTCCATGGACGCGATGGAGTCCCGGAACACTTGTGAAGGGGTCCTGGCAAGATCCCTCTGCGTTTAAGGAGTTCAAATCGTCGATCATTGGTGCCCTGTGTTTTAGACCGACGGGGCTTTGATTTGGACACCCTGTGTAAACAGTTCGAGAGGAAAGCAGTACTCGATTTGACTGTTTGTGAGGAGCAGGATGTGCTTTTCTGTGTTTCCGAAGGGCAAATGGCTGCCCATTGTTTGAGTATGTTGCTCTACCTGGTTCCCTGTCAGTTTACCGCTGATATCATCATATTTTCAGAGGATCGCCACTATCCTGTGATTCAAATCCTTCACAAGGTTAAACCCGTAACCGGATTCGTCATTTGGTTACCCCTTGAGGTAACAAGAGTCCAATCTGAAAGTTTATGGGATTTATACCAAGAAGGCCAACCAATGTGGGTAGTTTAGGATCCCGACGTAATGTACATACTTGTTTCTTCTAAGAAAAGGCTGTTTCTCTTTAAATGGCTCGATAAGGACTTCCAGGATGTGCGGTTCGAGTACAATCAGTCATTCACGGACAAGCCAAGCACAATGAAGTACTGTGTATGTGATTATTATAGTGATTTTTAAATTCCATATTGAGATTTTTTGTAGAGTTGTTGGCAACAATGTTCTGCTCAGTTGCGGCAGGGAGTACATATTCATGAAGTTGAAGCTGGAAGTAAAAAAAGCAAATGAAGACAACGGCGAGGTAACTATGTTTTGTTGTTACACAGGTTGTCTAAAATTGTTGGGATTTTTGAAGGGTTACGGTGCTTTCTCTGATTAAAATGCATACCTACTGTTTTGGCTGAGGGAAGAATTAACATTTTCTGACGTTGCCATGACGTTTGTGCGGCGCGACGACGATAAAGGAGTCTGCAGAGTTCAAGTCACGGCGTTGCTCGCAGCGACTAACAACGAAGGGAGATGCAATATCGATTACTTTCGGCGACGGGGGCGACCGTCGCGGCATTCAGGGCGACGAGGGAGTAGCGCAGAGTGTTATGATGCCGCGACGACCCTGCGTCACTGTCAGCGAACGGCAACCGACGCGGCAACGATAATTTTCGAAAACAACTCTGCCGCCCAGTCAGGCTGACGCTTGGTGTACCAGTCACCGGTCGTTGCAGCTCTGCAGAACCCTATACAGCAGCATAAGCGACAATATGACGATTTTTGTGAAACGCGGCGCGCCAGTGAACTCGTCGCCCCCCCACCCGGTCGTCCTCATCGCAGCCGTCGCGAGTGACCGTCTGCCAGTTGCCTCCCGTTGGATTTCGTCTCTCCGCCCATGGTGTTCTGTAGTGTAATACGTATCTTGTCGTATCAGGTCTATATCGGTTCATATGAGTATGTCTCGAAACCATAGAAGGCGCAAGTGTGAGGTAGGTGTGCCACATAAAAAAATGTTTCTTCCTGCTTTTTTATTGCGTCACTTCATCATAGCTGCCGGTAAATGATATAGGGCTGCGATTATTTCACTACTTAATGTTTTTCCAATGACCTTTTTAAATCTAAATTTGTAGCTGCTTAAAGGCTCTGCATCAAGCTACGAGCTGGGACCGGTACCGTGAGTAATTTAGCCCTCTGTAATCTTCCACGAAATTGAAAACGGCTCACATTTTTGGTGTTCATTTCGAGGGTTCAGCGCCTCAAATGACCCTCCTTGGCAAAGTTTAGGGAAAAACAAGTGTTTAGACCTCCGGTGCCCCAAAAATGGCAAGAGGCTCCCCCTTTTGCCAGTTTTTGTGCGCCGGAGGTTGGAAAAAATCGCTGCAGCCGCAAAGCGGCTGGAGAGATTTGGATTTTCCCGGACCTTGTGTTCACATATTGTTTTGTAAAGCTCTCTAATTCTTGCTCAGGGGGGTCATTTGGGGCGCTGAACACGAATATGTGGTCTGCTCAGTTTATCGGACGATTACATTGGGTTACGGTGGTTTTCTAGGCCTGTTTCGGGCATCTCTCAATTTTGTCTGCAATGAAATATCGACCAAACGATCAATATCCGAAGCCGATTTGGCTTCGTTCTGCGGTTTCGAACTTTATCATTTCTCGGAAATGATCTCTCTCCTGATGTTTCCAGCATTTCGTTTTGGAATACCACATCTGTTTATGAGAGAATGCTCGCGAGTAATTCATTGAAGCCTCATAAATATTCTTCCCGGTATTCCCCCCTTTGTTCAATACAAAAAGCTTGTCGAGGGTCCCAAGGGAGTTACACTCACTTTAAAATGTTTCTAAATTTCAAGAACAGTGACTCTGAGAAAATGCAAAAGAAGTGAACCGAAGGGGATCGAACCCCTCGCCTACTAGGTGAGAAGCGAGGCGCTTGCCCCTGGGCTACGACGCCTTACACTGAGTAGTGATTGGAATGCATGATGAAGAGGCTGTGCTGACTAACTTCGTACCTGGAGGTATCCAGTAAAAATCATTTATGTTTCTATGGACTCCATCGCGGGTCAGGTGACTGCTATAAACTTCACATTTTGATAGAGCTTTCGACCAATCGCCGACAGATTACGGCGCAAGGTATGAACAGGCCAATTTAACTCAGACCCCCCCTCCAAGAGCAAAGTTTTGGCGATTTTCTCAGACCCTCTACCACCCGGAGGTGTTATTTGGTCAGTTTTTTTTTGTTGTAAAATTTGAAGAAGAGTAGTATGATCGATATTTTGGTTAAAAAAAACTGAATGGTAACAGTGTACACCCCCATTTAGTATTGTCCACTTGGCGTGGAGCTCAGAATCCCCCTCCCTTCACCCCAGCGCAGCTCAGGCCCTCCTGTGGATATCCATACCCCGCGCCGCACCCTTATTGCCGATCCCTTGTCAGTAGAGATAGTCGGCTGGATGGGTGACAAGGGAGGGGGGTAATGCTCCACGGATAATGAGTATCTGATTCAAGGGACTTATGGACGAAAGTGTTCGCTTGGACACCTTTTTCTCGATCACAAAGCTTCAGTCATGTATAGTATCTATATATTTACTGTTTACAGACTTTGCAAACATGGATTGGCGAATGCCATCGCCTTTTCGAGTTTGCGGATACTCCAAAGATTTTGGTTATGAACGATCGTGATCTTCTAGGATTTGCACATGGAGATGCGCTAATTCTTACTAATTTCGAAGGGCATAAGACCTTTATGCCTGACGTGCGCTTCAGCGAGGTGCCCTGCGATATTGGTATTGTTGTTCCCAGGTTGCGATGAAGTGGATAGTTTGAAAACACATTGGTTTTCAGTTTATGACGCTCCATATGTTGTTGGCTTGCTTCCGAAAGGGCGAGTCGAAGTGCGATCGTTGAGCCCACCTCACCTCATACAGAGCATGGCATTGAGCAAGGCTTCGCTACTTTGCGCTGGAAATCCGTGAGTTCATTTCTTTCTTATCTATGCTCTGCGATGAAGTGGGTGCTACTAGGGTAATTGGACTGCATGAGCCTTTCCTTACTCATTCAGAGGCTATATCTTCATCAGCAGCCCGTATGATGTTTGGGTGTTGGATGCACATGTCAATATTCGAAAGAATGTTTCGTCTTTAATATCCGACAAACAGTTTGAATTGGCGATTCAAGTCGTTGTGGGTGGAATGAATGACTTTCGTCTGCAATACCGACATATCTGCTCTATGTCGTGTTCAGGAGATGTCCAACGTTTTTACGGAAGAAAACAAGATTGAGATCAAAAGACAGGCAGCTCTCAATCTCTTCCTCCGGAAAAGATTTGAGGAGTCGTTTCAGCTGCACCTGGAAATCAAGACTGGTGTGTTTCCATCTTTTTTGACAGGATATGGAAGGTTTGGCGATTGCACATTTCTTGCAGATGTGATCACGATCATCCAAATGTTTCCGGAGTTCCTGCCGGAGAAGTTGCGGAAGAATGCT